>PVKA01011890.1:0-59443 GCA_004027165.1 Ctenomys sociabilis
AGAGAATGTAGCTGTATACTTATTTTTTTAAAGCTGAATTATAGCACAGTTTTAATAATTGATACTTTCCACTTTGTTATCTTATATAGTCAACATCTTCATGTAGTTTATTACAGTTCTACAAACTATAATCACTCCCTGACAATGTTTCTGTCATTCAATTACTTTATCAAAAAATCAAAATCATCAAGTATATGTTTGTTATTTTTACTTTAAGCAAAATTTTATCTGTTAGCTAAAAGTTAAACTTTAATATATTAACAATTATTCCTTCCTTAATAATTTGATCTCTATGTAAGCTCATATTTACAATATTTATTATATTTTTATCTCTGAAAATTTTCTGAACATATCTTGAAAGTCATGGCAAAGTCCTCAGAATTTCAATTATTATTTAAAAGTATTTTAGGGGGCTGGAGAGACAACGCAGTGGAATAAATGCTTCCTTGGCAAGTGCAAGGGCCTGAGTTCAATACCCAGTGCTGCCAATAAAAAAAAAGTATTTTAGTTTTGAAGCATGATTTCCCTAGACAGAGTTCTGTGTTAGTTTATTTCCTTTCAGTATTTCACTGTAAATATGACACTCTTCTAGCCCTCATGGTTTCTGAAGAAAAGTTCCATGTAATTCCTACCCTTAACTCTTCTCTAGGTAAGATGTTTATTAATTTCCCACTCTTTAAATGCTTTTCTTTTACTTTCTGAAGTTGAAAATGATAAGCCTGTGTTTCTCTGCCTGGTTGTTCTATGAGCTTGCTTAATCTGTGATTTGGTGTTAAACACTAATTTGAAAAGTTCTCAACCATTACGACTGAAATACTCTTCTCTATTTTGATATTTTCCTTAACTGCAGTTTATATATTTTTCATTCTCCCACAATTCTTGCATATTCTCTTCTCTGTTGTTCTTTTCTTTTCTGTAACATTGCAATTTTGGAAATTTGTACTGACATACGTCTGAGTTCTTTGATGGGTTGTGTTTTTCTGTGACCAGTCTACTGGTGATTCTAGCAAAGAGCTTCTTAAATTATGATACTTTTTAAAAAAATATTTGCGATTTCACTTTGATTAGGTGTCAGAACTCTCTCTCTGTTACATTACTTATCTGTTTTTGAATATTGTTGACTTTTATTTATATTTATATTTTTTTGTGGAACTGGGGATTGAACTCAGGCACTTGTGCTTGCCAGCGAAGCACTTATTCTACTGAGCCATCTCCCTGGCCCCTATTGTTGACTTTTAGAAAAAAGTGAAGCTGTGGTGGTCAGCAGATTGATCGCAGTTATTTTACATTTTCAGTCTGATAATTCTAAAATTTCTGCCATCGGTGAGTTTGGTATCAGTGTGTGCTTTGTCTTGATTGTGATGTTTTTCCTGTGGCATGTCTTGTATCTTTTGCTTTCAAGGTAGAAAAGATAAACTAAGTTTGGAGAATTGCAGCAAATTTAGTATTAGTGTAAGAATTTCATTTATATTCCTAGGATTTAGGATGTACCTAGTACTTGCTATAGTTTAAGAGGTAGAAGCTAAAATTTCTTCTAATGGTCTTACTTTAGTATTTCTTATCTGTACTTTCTTTGAGACTGTTTTTAACATTGTTGGCAAATGAATCGCACACATTTTGTTCTTTTAAGA
The DNA here is from genome assembly GCA_004027165.1 of Ctenomys sociabilis. Taxonomy (NCBI): domain Eukaryota; kingdom Metazoa; phylum Chordata; class Mammalia; order Rodentia; family Ctenomyidae; genus Ctenomys; species Ctenomys sociabilis. The sequence goes on from PVKA01011890.1 coordinate 1,632, forward strand.
TAACAATTTTTACTGTGTGAATTGTGTCCTCTGAGCTAAACATTGGAATTCAGGTTCCACTTCTGTGTCAGCACTTTGTAATAAATAAGTGAGTTTAGGCCCTCGTTTCCAAGAGGTTCCCAGTCACTGTTCCATACAATAAGCCCCTGACTTATGAATGTTCAAGTTGCAAATGTAGCCAGACACCAATAGACCTTGCGCTATGAACACACATAGACGTGAACAAAACCTGGGCACTGTCACAGCTGTGCTGCTGTGTGCTTACCGCATAGTGGGGTAGTGTACAACAGTACAGGTCTCAATCAGAGCCCAGGGTGTCCAGAGACAGGAGGAAAAGCAGGGGTGATGCAGAGGGAACAACAAGGAAAAGCAGAGTCATGGCCATGGAAACAAAGGGGAGAATAATTGAAATATTAGGCTGAAGTGAAAAGATGGTAGTCATACTTGCTGCGTGTGTGTGTATGTGCGCGCGTGTGCACTCACATGTGTACTGAACAGTGTATATTTGTGTTGAAGATGTACAAGGCTCACTTGTCTGACTTTTTTTTTTTTTTTTTTTTTTTTTTTGGTACGGGGGATCAAATTCAGGGCCTTTCACTTGCCAGCAGGTGCTTAAGCTGCTGCCAGAGTCCCAGACCTTCTCTGACTTTCAAATGAATCCAACTTAGGAACATTCTCCTGCAAAGGGATTCCTTCCTAAGTTGGGGACTTCCTCGGTCACATATGAGACCTTTTAGATGCTGTAATGAGAAATTCCTACTGATTTGGTGGTGAGGTGTGTGTAGAGGACAAGTGAGAAGACATTGTATGACTCAATCTTTCGTTTTATTGCCCTTTAACTGCTTTTACCCCTAAGTAAGAAGTTAAATCTGGACAGAACTGACACTGCTCTTTTTTAATTTTAGTTTTTAGTAGTACATGTTTACAGTGTCTTCCCTATATTGTCCACATTCCTTTTTGGGAGTTGCTACCTGTATGTGTCACACCTGAATTCATCTTTCCTCCCTTTCTTCACTTCCTTTTTGTTTTTGAAGACCAAGTAGCAATGAGACAGTTCGAAATCAAATCACTAGGACAGATTCAACAATTTATACATTGCACACTGGTTGCGTATTGGCCTTCTGTTGCACAAGGTGCATACATGATGCTCCGTGCACAAATACACTTCACTTCCTTCTTCCCTGCATCTCTTACATTCCTCATTTCCTCTATGCTTTTAGTCTTTTATGCATACAAGATAAAATTTCACAATCAAATATGAAGAGGATAATAGTAGTTATTACACCATCTATCACCTTCAAAGTAGTTGCTCAGAGCATGAAACATAAACCAAAGAGATTCTTAAAAAAAGAAACAAACGTATAACCCAAATCTTTCTCTTCAATGAACTAACTGATATAAACAAGGAGGCTGTACTCCTGAGTGAAATAAATGGGACTCACATGTATAAATATCTTAGTGTCTCTCTAGTGTAAGAACCTGACAGAATATGTAAAAACTGAAAGGAATAATAGATACAGCAAAATGGAAAGAAATTGAACGCAAGGGGTAAGCAATAAAGATGAAGGAAAGGAAAAAAATAGGAAAAAGTAAAGGGGAAAATCATGCACATGTACATTCAGGATATCTGAGATGACTGCAGTACTAATTTCCATAAGTTTAAAATAAAACCACGATTTCTATGTTTTTTGAAAGTAGCAGTTAATGCTTAAAATTTTCACTTTAACTCTATATGCTATTATCTGCAATTTGAGCAACTACACTGAAGACAGTAAAGGGCAATACAAAAACCATAATTGAGAAGCTTTCATCTTTCTTATGTCTTAATTATTGTAGGCTCTTTAAAATAATTTTTAAAAAGTAAAATAGGACAAGAAAAAATTAACACTTATTGATAAGCATTAATGCTTAATTAATTGAGCAATCTTGCATTTCTATATTAATCTGAACAAAAGTTTTGACGATGAATATGTGTAATACAACGACAATTGTTAAATTTTTATTTTTATTTTATTTTTCTTTTAGGGAAGGGTCTACAGGGTTTTCAGAGTGTCATTACTAGATCAGACTCACAGTGATCTCCCTGTTTACAGCCTCCGAAGAGCTGGGATTACAGGCGTGCACCACCCGTCCCAGTCTCAGAATTTTTATTTTTGCCTTGAAATTCTGTACCACATGTATTGTTGTTTGTTACTTTGTTTCTGCTATTTGTTTTTGCTCTTTAAAATAAAATTGAAAATAAGTTAAAACAAGTAGCATAAATGAAATCAGTTTTCATATGTATTTAAATGCTTTTAAATGAATGTAATTTCAAACTTCTGTCATGGTTTGGGGTGTTTTGGAAGAGGAAATATATAATACAAGACACATTTTATAATATTATTTTCTAAGGAATCAAGCAAAGAATCAATGCAGTAAGTGCAGAAAATCTGTCTATACACTAAAGATAAAAGAATGCAGTTGAGGGCCTAGATTCTAATATTTTGCACTAGTCCGGTTGAAATCCTAGAGTCCCTAGCAATGCCTCCCACATGTCCGACCTGAGGCATAGAGCTTACAATGATGTCTCATGCAGGCCCATTTCATGGATCTTTGCTGGAAAGGCACAAAAGTCAGTGGTGGAAGCTAGAATTCTATGTCAGTGGGATGAAGGCTCTGTGCGAGGAGGCTGAGGGAATCTGAAATGGAGCCAGGAAGTGACACTCCAGGTAAGTACCAGCACTTCTCCAAAGGGAGTAGAGCCATCCTCTGTGACAGTGAGGTTTTGAGCTTCTCCAGCAATGAGGAAAGCTGAGTTCTCATTAGGAAAGCCATAGGGACAAGCGTCTCCATAAGACTGAACAGTGCACCATCTTACCCTCTAGGGCCAGGAAGTGATGCTCAAGATGAGGTCCAGAGCTCCCCAAAAATGAACCTTAGCTACTCTTAATGAAAATGTGGTCTTGAGCTCCTCACCTGACAAGAGCAGCCAAGTTCATCGGGAAAGCCAGCATGACAAGTTCACCCAGCAGAGCAGCCCAGGAGAATGAACAGCTTCCAACAGCTCTAACAGCTTCTCCAGCCAGCGTCTGAACACCTCTAAGTCCACCTCATATGCTACTGGCAAAATCCTCAGGTGGCCCTTCTTTATCCAGCACCACACTACTTCAGTTCAGCTGGGTGTAAGCAGTTGACCACCAGTTAGCCATCCATTACAATTTGCATTGACTTAAACAATGGCTGTATTTCCAAAACTCACAAATAAATATAAAGAAGCCCTAATCAAAATACCAGCGTCATTTCTCACAGATCAGAAAAAAAAAATCCTAAAATTTGCACACAATCAAAAGAGACCTAGAATAGAAAAAGCAACACTGAGTAAGAAAAACAAAGCAGATGGCTTCAAAATACCAGACTGGAAATTGTATTATAAAGATACAATGACTCAACCAGCACAAAATGCACCATGTGCGGGAATGGAAAGGAACACAAGGAGCAGACATACTGGAGACACATGCAGCTATTTGTTCTTCAACAAAGGACCTAAAACCATGTGTTGTTGGAAAGACAGCCTTTTAATGTTGGCTTGTTTTGATGAAATCTGAAGCTTATTTAGGCTCCAAGAAGGTATTTTAATTTGAGGGAAATCCTGGATAAGTAGAACAGAGGACTGAATGTATTTCTTTTTTTTTTATTTTTAGTTTTTAATGCTTTTGCTGTTGTGGGTACTTACCTAAATGATTTTTTAAAAATTAATTTTATTGAAAAACAAATACCAATGAGCCAGTTTCAAAACCCATTAGTAAGATAGTTTCAAAACTTAATACATTACATATTGTTGTCTTCATAGTGGTTCTTCATAGTACATGATGAGGACATGATATCCTGTCCAAACACTATTAGTACAAATCTTTCTATTCATTGAATTAAGAGAAAATAGCTGTATATCTTAATTATTTTGTATATACAGATTCCAAATGGTCCTTCATTTGTATCCCCTTTTTTATTTAATTTTGTCAGAGATGGGTATTCTATTGCCATTTAAAAAGTGTATCAATTAAGCAAAGTAGTCCAGTCTAGTCCAGTAGTCCATAATAGTAGTGGATTACTCATAGGACTGGCAATATCAGAAGTTGTTGACTTGAGCCTTTTAGAGCTCAGCGTATTTATATGGCCTTATTTTTTATATATCATTTTAGAGCAGACACTTTCGTACTGGCCTGTGTGGCAGCAAGTTACTTTGTGATACACCTTCTATGATGGTTCTAAGAATTATTCATGTTGGTTTAGTTCATAAACTCTTGTCAGCAGAGGAGTGATGCCTTCCACACACTGCACACGTCAGACTACAAACTGAAAGCTTATGGTGTGCTTTTCATTTTAAAATCAGAATGGATCCTTGCTTCAGAATAGTTTGGATTTACCACAGTTGGCTTATAAATGAGAATAAACTCTTATTGCTTGAAGTATAACACATAAAAATTTCATTAGGGCCTCTTCATTTGAAAGATTATGCTATGTGAGAAGATCAAGTCAAATAAGACCTGGTTAGTTAGGATGTATCCAAATCATAATGTGCATATGGATTTAATTACTAATTTAATCTTGTGGTTTCTGTAATATGTTGAGGTATGGATAGTGTAGTTCCTACCTAAGTGCCAGGAGGTCAGGAGTTAGAAAATGTCTTTAGTTTTGTTTTTGTTTCCTTCCAAGTTAAAAGTAAGAGATTGTATTTTATGAATATGGATGCTATTAATATTACTATCTGTAAACTTAATGTTGAATGATTTTCAAAGTTAATAATGCGTGCACTCTTTGATTTGTCTACCTCATTGCTAAGGAATGATCATATTAATATGTGTATAAAATTGTATCTGAAAAGGTATCTAGAAATCATTTGAAGCAGCCTCAACATTAATGTAAAGCTAATTGTAAATGGTTTAGTACTAATGCACAGCAACTTTCCACAAGAGTTCTTGGCAAACTCTGGACTTCTAAGAGAAAAGTTAAATATCAGAAACATATGGGATGGTAGTAACTAGTGTATAAACTTTTCTCATTCTCTTAATCTATTATATGAATTGTTTTCTCACAAATTAAGATTTCATTTAATTTTATTATTTCCTGATAAATTCATTTTTTCTCTTGGCATGACTTTTTCAATTTTGATTTTGTGTGATGAATTACATGTGTCTGTGGTATCCAGAGTGATATTATGACTCATGAATAAAATGTAGTGTCATTAAGTCAAATTGCTAATATATATTTTAGCTCAAATATATATTCTTAATCTACTTCAAATTTCTTTTAGTACATGTGAATATTTTAGGCATATATAGTTTCTGATTAATACTTTTTATAAAACTTTTCCTTAGTGTCTTTTGCCCTTGTAATGTTTAGATTAACAATGCTTTACACTTTGGGAAAGTAACATTTTATTTGACATTTTCAAAGAGCAGAGATAGTCCTCTGCTTACTAACCTTTAGGAAGATGAAGTGTACATTGATGATGTCATTGGAACCAGTGCAATCTTTTCAACAATGACCCCATCTCCTTTAATCTACTCTTACCTTTACTTCGAACAAATGTCGGATGCTTCTGTATTTTTATAATACAATTTTTCACAATTGTTACTTTATACTTTTTATTTTGTCTTCTGCCTGAAACTGCCTTAATGTATTTTAAGGCAGACACAATTTCTATCTTAAAACACAACACATAAAAAGTATGAGAACAAAATTGTATTATGTAGAATTTATTACTGATGAGGTTTACTTACATTATATGGAGTCAACAAGCTATTTTAATTGATCATGATATGAGGTGAAATGATAATTCTCTTTCAGGTAAACTGGCATAGTTTATTATGTGCTTCTACAGAAGTTAATGTGAATCATAAATTCCATCTAAAAACTACTTTTAAAAGTACTACTTCCTTGTAAATCAATATCTCGAACTCAGTATTCTGCACCCAAAAGTTTAATATAATTCTTTTGACCAGAATTTTAAAGTGTTATCATTTTTATTGTTCTTTCATTCACTTTTAAAAATGAATATTACTTTCGGAATGTTACACTCAAATTATTAGGTCATGGAAGAGAAAAAAATCCACATAGTATTCTGAGAATACAAGAGCATGCAGCACCATGTTTCTGAAACATCGCCTTTGTGTTCCCGAGACCTTTCAAATTCCAAGGGACATTATTAGGGGCCATGGACTGGACTATAGAGAAGAGTACTATCTAATGGACATCAGGAACTGGGCAAATTAGTATCATCTGCAGAAGCTGTCCTTCTCTGCATGTGTTAAGTCAGCTCTTCCTTGAGAGACTGGTCATAAAACTAGGGAGGAACAAAGAAAGCTAACAACATCGCTGCTGTGTGGTTTAACCCATAAAACCTGTGCCTGCAATAGTTTTGGCTGAGCAGGGCACTGTGGAGTGCTGTCCTTCTCACTGGCTACCAGGAGACACTTCTAGTTCCTTTCCATGATTTACTGCCTAACCCACCTCCCTGACCTTCTGGCTGATAATCTAGCCCACTACCACTGCACATTTTGTGTGTCTCTGACAATGGTATTGTGCAGACAGCTGCTTTTTCCACTAGCATATCTCAATTAATCCACCCATTTTATATTTTTTTAAAAACCTTATCTCTCCCAATCTCTCTCTGAATGCTTTCCTCTTTCTCTTGGTGACAGACTCTATGGGCTCAGCAGGCCTGGGCTACAGAAAAGATAGAAATCTGAATTTTGCTTGAATCTGTTGAATATTATGACTATTCCAGTGACAACAAAGTACTAGAAGGGGTAATTCAGTACGATGTACAGGGTTAATAAGCCAATGTACAGTTCCCTAACCCTGCCATCTCTCTGTCACTCTGTATGGCTATTGGTGCCCAAAGCCCACTCATTGTGCTCTGATGAAGCCCAAGTGCTATAGAGAAATTGTACGTATTTTTCCCAGCAGACACTACTAGCCAAGTTTCACCTGACAGGAACCCTCAAACACTGGCAAGTTAGTAAAGACATCCTCAGACATTTTTGCTTCTAATCTACATGAATGATAGATACAAAAAATAAAATTTGTCAGTTTTTAAGCTATGGAGTTTTTTTGAGGAGGAAGTAATTGATTAATTGTAGGAATAGAATATACAACAATTGTGACTCACATTACTTTTTAGTGTCTACATAATAAATTCCATAAAGGCAAGAATATATTTATTTACATAGTATATATTAAATAAAAATCCAGTGAGATGATGAACAGTATTTTGACTAACCTGTTCTACTCTGAAACCTAGAAGACTATTAATGCCTCTTAGGGATTTTCTTGACTCAAATATCTTAAATATATTTTTGAAGTGTACATATCAAATGTTTCATAAAATCCAGGAAAATTATTAGGTATCATACTAAGTAAACAGTGGCATAGAAGGAAATAGTATAAAAGGATAACAGATGCCCTTCTGTTATCTCCCCATTTACCTTGTTTGGTCAATTGCCTCCTGGTGGTCGACTTATTACACCCAACTGGACTGAACTAGCATCACAGCAGCATAAGAGGATGCAAGGGAAGCTGTTTGGAAAAGCTGTTAAAGAGTTTTTGGAAGCTGCTATAAGCTGTTGGCACTCTTGTGCTGTCCTGCTGGAGGACCTTGTCATGCTGGCTTTCCCAGTGAACTGAGTTATTCTCATTGGAGGAGGAGCTCAGGACCTCATTGTCACTGAGGATGGTTGCAGTACACTTTGATCCTCACTTTGAGCATCACTTCCTTACTCCAGTGGGGGGATGGTGCACAGATCAGTCTCAGCTTGTTGTGTCGGCTTTCCTGATGGGAACTCAGCTTTCCTCAGCTGCAGAAGAGCTTGGGACCTCACTATTGCTGAGGACAGCTGTGGTACTTTTCAGGTGAGCTCTGGTTCTTACCTTGAGTGTTGTTTCCCAGATCAAGTTCAGATCCCTCAGCCTTCTAGCACAGATCGTTTATCCTGCTGGCACATAATTTCTAGCTTCTACCACTGACCTTTGGACATTTGCAGCACAGATCCATGAAGTGCGCATGCATGAGACATTGTTGTGGGCTCCAAGCCTCCAGGCAGACTTGTGAGGAGCACTGTTATGAAGCCTAGATCTTCACATAACTTCATGGAGGATATTACAGTGGGATCCAGGTCCCAGCTGGATTCTTTGGTCTATAGTATGTAGACATATTTCCTGCATTCTTGGTATGTGATTCTTTGGGTGATTACTTATAATATAATCTTATAAAATATGTTTCCTGTACTCAATTGTTTCCCTTGCAAAACCCTAAACTACAACACCTTGAAACGTGGTTTCCTCCCAGGAAGCCAAACACTTAGTGTTTCCTTTGCTTAATACTCTTTCAATGGTTACCATTGATTGTGAACTTCATTGGCACAAGAGATTCTTGGGAAGTTAGGAAAGCATGCTTACGGGTGGGTCTGACTAGGTCATGAAGATATGACCTGCAGGGTGGTACCTGGTACCTAAACCTCTCTTCTCTACTTTCCTCCCCTTTCTTTTTCCCAGGTGCCATGAATGAAATACTTTACTGCCACACCATGAGGCCTCTGCCTTGGAGCCAGCTGATTAAAAACTGAAACCTCTGGAACTATGATCCAGACTAAACATTTCTTGCTCAGTTATGAGCATTAGGTATTTTGAGTCTGCACTGGAAATCTGATTAATATACAGAAAACCTAGTAGCAAAAAACCAGGTCATTGCTTCCTGTAGTTTTGTGACATCCCAGGATAAGGACCATGCTGAAGGGTGCTAAGAACGTGAAGACGTGAAGAGAAGATGCAGAAGGCTGAGATCAAGTGGAACTCTCTCTATTGGAGAACTACTGAAAACCTCAGAGTATTTATTTATGCAGTTGGCAGATTGATGTCAGGTGAAACCATTCTGATTACAACTAGTTTGCATCTATCACCTTATGTTCTTGGGACTGGAAAACTTGCTCACCTGGGGTGGGCCACCCTTGAAAATCTGTGCATGTGAATGATCTCCATCTCAGCTGCTCCTGGCTGTTGACCCTGTGGTTCAGAAGCCTTTGCAACTCATTGGTGGGAAAATTTTGGAATTTTCTATATTTTGGAAAGAGAAACTATATAATGATATAATTAAGAGTGATTGGTTATTCTGGTCAGAGTTCAGCAGGCTAGAATGCTGATAATGCACAAAATAGATTGCTTAGGTTGCAGATGGGAATGAAAATTTGACTAAACATTGCTCATGTTGTATTCCACCAAAGAACTTGTTTATATTTTACCTATGTTGTTAGACTTTTTAGGAGTTTGATTTTAAAGGCAACAGACTAATTGATCTGGTGGTAAAATTCTGAAGGTAGCTCAATGTTCAACTGTGGCATGGATACTACTGGCTAGGTTTAACCATAGTTACAGTGAAAAGCAGGAGGAAAGTGTAGAGTGAAAAATGCAAAAGCTTATCAGTTTATGCAATAAAGAAGTGCATTTTAAGATGGGGTTAAATAAATTCCAGTTGCTAAAAATATTAGTAGCTTTAGATAACATGCAACCATTTGGCACCAGGACAATAGAAAAGATACCTATATCAAGGTATCGTGATATAGATACTATATCAAGAATTGTCCCGACCCTATACCTTATAGTGTCAAGGGTGTAAGAGTACAATGTTTGAAAGTATTGTTTTGAGAAAAAAAGTTTCATTCAGTACCTTGTAGGGAGGTGTTTCCCTGCATTCAGCCATCAAGGGATTCAAAAGAAACTGTTCTTTTTTTCCAAAAGGGGCCAGCAACTGCTGATGTGATCAGCAGACCTTGGTGTCATCCACCTGATGCTGGCTTTGTTGGCCTGCAGGGTGTAAGAGTTATAGGGTCACAGAGGCTTACCCCAGATTTTAAAGGAAAGCTAGGGAGGCATGTGTTGGATGATAAGCTGTGAGTCCTTGCCAAGAACTGGTAAGAGTATGCTTTGTGAAGCTAAACTTATAAAAGAGGCTAAGTGAAATCAGAGATGTCCAAACTGAGACATAAGATGAGGGCAGCCACAGGCAACAGGCATTGCCAGCCACAGTGGGAAGCCTTGTGATGTGTCACTGGTAGGGACACAGTGGTAGGGCTGCCCAAGCCCTCTAGAGTTGACACCATACCTGAATTTTCCTTATATGTTTGACACAGAGCTATGTGATGGACGCTTTACCCACAGTGTCAGTCTTTGGTTTGATTGCTTGCCATTCCCTGAGTTCTTTTAGATAGTTTATGCTATGGCACTGTATCTTGATGTTATTTATTTTTTCAGGTTCTTTTGTGTAACCATATGACTTAAATTTCAGGAAGACTTTAATCTTGGAGTCCTGATTCATCCTGTATATTTTGCAACTTGGTTGAAGGATTAGTATATTTTCTACTGTATACAGGATTGCCAAACCTTGCTATTGTCTCTATTTGTAGTCTAAAAATAGTTACAGTAGAAGCTTTGACAGTGGTGAACTTGTGATATTTACTATTGATATCTACTTTGATGGGCTGGCGATAGACCTGGGGTCAGAGTTCTCACCTTCTTCTTCGGCTCTTGCCCAGCTCTGTGCTTTCCTCTGCGGAACCTCTGTGGCATGATGATCCTGCCTCAGAGCCAACCCACCATTGAAGGCCCTCTATGAAGCCACAACCCAGACCACCTCCCCTGCTTGGTTCCAGCAATAGGAAGCTTACTAACACAACTCCTACTGTTTTCCTCATTTTCTGAAAACTGTCACTACTTGAGCCTCATTGATGAAAGCATTTAAACTGCTAATCGTTTTAAACGTGTTCACATTTTTACTGTGGCTTGCTTAATTAACTTAACCTTTTTTGCAAATCATCTTTAAATACTTTTCAAATTAAGAAGACATTAATGACATAAAAAGGTCATAATGATTCTATATGTCTCCATTCCACTATCTGAATCACATAACAGGCTTTTTGGGAAATGAGTTAAATTGGGCATCATTAAGATTTTCACAGATGTGATACAACACCACAGCTCTTTTTCCTTTACCTCCAAGGTGGCTTTCTTCAATGCTACATAAAGCACATGTCTTCTGTGCTTTTTATTGATCATACAGTTTCTCCAGCCATTCTCTGTTCTTCTTTAGCTTGCTCATGTGGAGTTGTGCTGCAGTAGATTTACACATTATGCTGCAATACTTCCCAATTAACCCTATTGGCAGGAGGTTCCATGTGGCTGATATTTCTTAAGGTTAGGGAATAACAGAATGTAATTACTGCGTGGTGGTGGAAATAAAAGTGAAGCCAACGTTAAGCATCACAATTACTACAAATTGTTCAACAGTTCCCGTGGAAAGTAATTTCTCACTGCTTTTTTTTCTTCCTATATTTACACTCCCTTGTCATGTTTCTCAGGTCTTTCTTTTTCTATATCAAACCCCATGCCATGAAAAAATTCCTACTTGTCTTACTAACAGGATATTTTAATTTTGCTTTTTCCAAGTATGTATCCAATAGACTCTGTATCCTCGTGTAAAATCAACAGGTTATGATTACTGTTCAAGCTTAAAAAAGAATAAGACTCATTCTTAGAAGTCTAAATGAGCAATACAGAAAAGGAAGCCTTACAATGACTTTGACAAAAAAGTTTCCTTGTACAAAAGTAACAGGACACTGTCATTTGCAGGTACAATGAATGCTAATGGTGCCATCAGAGCAATACAGAAATGTGTGACCTACTTCTTTTGTCAGCACTTCATCCATTGTCAAGTGTTCTAGATGCAGTAAATATTGAAAAATAAATGACTGAAACATAAGGATAAATTTAGAGCTACTCTGGTAAATTATTTTGTGATCCCATTTAAACAAGCATAGTTGAAGACTCTCCATGAATAGTAATTGATGAAAGTAATTAACTTAATTGCATATGAGCTAAAATGCTACCAAAGGAAATATACTTCTCCAGAATTGTCATATGTAGGAGATATTATATGTGTCTTAAAATGATATAATTATATAGTTTAAAACAGTTAGTTTATATAAGTTTAAATAATTTTATGCATTTAATTCAGTGTAAAGTGTAATAGAGTATATACCTTAGATTTTAAATAGTTTATATTCTCTTATTAAGTTTTTATGTATTTTAGTACAGGGTCTATATGGTCTATAGGATCTCACTAAATAGATCAGACTTGTAGTGATTCTCCTATTTTCAGCATCCCAAGTGCTGTAATTATATGTGCACGCCACCACACCCAGTCCCAATTACTGTCTCAGCACACCCTGGGGGTGGGCTAGCACAGCGTGCCATCTTATTAATATTTTTTGTCAGAAATAAAAGTAGCAGCATACAGTCTACTGACTGCTAAATGCACACACACATGGTTCCAAACTCTAAGATTTGCCAGACAGCCATCAGAGAGAAAAAACTGCCACCAAGTGGAACCAGGTGAATGTCTTGTGACCATCTTGAGAACATATTGTGAAATTAGTCAGGCAAACAGACTTAAATATTGTATAACTTCTCTTATGTTAGAGACATAAAAAAGGACGGGCTATACAAAATATGGAGATAAATCTTTTGAAAATGGGAAAAGGATCTAGAGATAGAGGATGGAGAAGAAACAGAGAGGAAAGGGAATAAGGAAGATTAAGATATATTAAGCACATGCACAACTCCCTAAGGTGGAGAGAAGTATTGTGCACTGCAGACATGTACTAATAAATTTAAAAAAGGAAAATTGTATGATATTGCAAATCTCAAGCCTAGCACGTACATCACAGCTGAAGCAGTGAATCTTTATTAACAAATTTAATATACTTTCTATAAAAAGTATTAATAATGTTTATTTGACAAAATTACATTATTTGTAAAATACATTAATGACCCATCAGCTTCAAGATACTCATTCTTAAGTAAGGCTGTTAGATGACCTGTAATTAATTATAATGAAACATTAGTTCCTTAATGTCTATAATGTAAAATAGTACTAAGTAGACATTTATCAATATCAGTATGTACTGAAGAGGAAGAAGAAAATACAGGACTTTATAAATTTGGATAAATATTAAGTTACAAATTCATGGCCCTTAGAGAGTGAATTTACACCTGAGAAAGCTTCTTGTTTGCCTGAAATGTGTCAGTTTCCTATTTTACCGATTGCTCCTTGTCCTACACATGCAATCATCCTTACTTCTTGTCTCATATCTAAATCTATTACTACCTGCTGTGTTCTATTTACTGACCTGAATGTTATTCCTTTGTATTTTAACATCTGCTCTTCTGTTAATTTGTCTTGATCATTAAGTCTGTTTACACACTCCCAGGTCACCCCGCCCTGAAGGTAGGGCTGGCATAGCAATTGGTGTGGGGGATCGAGTGAGGTCCCTGCTCTGTGCTTGCCTAAGCTTGCCTAAGCGGGCGTTTTAGTCTACTGAGCTATCTCGCCAGACTCATCTTAGTGACTATTTCTTAGCTCTATAGTTTTGCATTGTAAACTTTAAGGATAGTTTACACTTACTAGTTGGCTTTCTTACACTCATATCTATTCTTCAACTGAGAGTAGTTTTCACTTTTTTCTCCCCCACGTCTCTATCATCATGTAGAACATCGGTCCCCCACATCACCGAACTCCAGGATGAATGACTCAGCCCTAAATGAAATCCCCAAGATTTGGCATTGCAGAAAAAGGCTTCATTGTCAAACTCTTCTCCCCTTTCTTCCTAGGCACTGTGCTCTCTCTCCCTTTGCAACCAGAATGAGCCTCCTTAAAAGGGCAACCAGTCTTTTCAGCTGTGCAGTCCCCCACTGACTTCTCCCTTTCTCTCCTTGCCTTCTCTCTGTGTCCCTATATTCTCAGTACCCATGTAAATGAAAAATTCTCTCCTATATGTCTGTTTAGCTTGGCTATGTAGTAAATCCTGTCACATTGATGCAACTAAGACATGCCCGAGGAGGTTGTTGATCACAGGGGCACCATGTTCCTCAGCAGCATGGTCTACTGATATTCATGGATGCATGAATGTGTTGTCAGCTCCTTCCAACTCCCACTGCAGGGCTGAGAATGACCTTTCAGGGCATGCTTTCACTGGCTTTCTCTATTTGTAATCTGCTTTTCTGCCACTGTGAAATAATTAGCTTTATTCCATCATGCCCTTCTGCCACTCTGTTTTTTACTTTGGCTCCAGCTGACTATGGACTCATCCTCTTTAACTATAAGGAAAATTGCATTTTGTAAAAAAATTTTGGAAGTCATGCATTTTTTCTCAGTGACAGAAAAGGTGAGCAAGACATTGAGATACATTGGAAATTCCTCAGTTGAGAAGTTTTGAAAGTAATTTGAAAAAATTTTCTGGTACAGAAAATAGGTAGAAATCTTGAAGATACAAATGTAAGCAGACACTTCATGAACAAAACCCATACTGCACAGGAAAACCTCCAGAAATCTATAACTGGGATCTGAGCAGATTTAAATGGTTTCACACACCAAAAGACATCACCCACAGAATGAAAAGATAACCCACAAAGTGGAAAAGTTACAGCCAACTGTACCTCAGACAAAGGACCCCTATACAGAATAATTAAAAATTTGAAAAAGGCAGATTCCCTACATTCACTCAGTCCATAAAAGGGCATCTGAGATGAATACACACTTTTTTTTGTCAGTACTGGGGATTGAATTCAGGACCCTCTTCTTGCCAGGCAAGCACTTATTCTACTGAGCTATCTCCCCAGCCCATATACTTCTTAGTTGAAGAAATATAACTGGAAAATAAATACATGAAAAAATGGTTATTTAAAAGATACAAATTGAAACAATATTGAGATTCCTTGTCACACCAGACAAGAATGTCTATCATCAAAAAGTCAACCAATGACAAATTTTGGAAAGGCTTGGGGTTAAAGGAATCCTCCTACATTGTTAGTGGAAGTGTAGACTTGTGTAAAGATTCCTCAGTAAACCAGGACCAGAGGCTCCATTTGATCCAGCTATTCCCATTCTCTATGTCTTTGTAGAAGAATTAAAAAAATTATACATATGTGCTCCTGTGTTTATAACAATACAATGTGCAATAGCTAAATCTTGGAAGCAACTCAAATACCCATCAACTGAAGAATGGATAAAAGAGAGATGATTTTTTTTATACAGTGCATTACAACACAGCCATAAAGAAGGACAAACTTGAGACTATTATAGGTAAATAGATACAACCTGAGACTATACTCATAAGTGAAGTAAACAAGAGGCACATGTGTAAACATCCTATTGCCTCCCTCATGTGAGAAACTGAAGGAGTAAATATGATCCAACATGTACAACAGATGTTGTGAAATGGTAAGAAATTGTTCAAAATAAATAAAGAAGTAGGAGAGATGAAGGGGAAAGGGGAAGTTAGTGATAATATTAGTGTCTCGTGTTTCCTTTTCCTTCCTGTGGCTGACTCAGCCCACCTTGGGGTTGGGGATGATGCCAGAGATCAATCTGCAGTCCTTGAGCTTGCCTAAGCTTGCCTAAGCAGGCATTTCATTCTGCTGAGCTATCTCACTGGCCCTTAGTTCAGTTTCAAGAAAGGTGTATTCTAATATTGTTTGGACAAATTTTTATGCCTGTATCTTACATTCTGAGCAACTACTTAAAGATGATGACATACAATGTATTAACTACTGTTACTCTTTGCCATATTGTTATAAAATTTTGTTTTATCTTTTTTATAAAAATATAAAAATGAAATGAAATAAAAATGTGATTTTATTTGCTAAGAAGAAAACATAGATTGGAGGAGATATCATCAGTAGGGATCTCTTAACAAAGCCTCAGAATATCTCCTTTTAAGTTCAGTTAACACATAACCAGGGAGATTTTATACTTATGCACACTGTAGCTAAAGACATTCTGCAAGCTGTTTATCCCACTTCAGATGTTCAGTAGCCTTTTATGTAATATTTTCAATAAAAATGTTTATTATCTACAGTGTTGATGAAACCAACATACAAAAGTATTTGACTACCACCCAATATGATTGTTAACCTAGATATTACGTTTCTTAATAAAACTTGATTTTAAGTTTGTGAGCAGTTCCACAGAGTGATAATTCTTTCTTTTTTTTGTACTTGTTTCTATTTTTATTGAGTTTCTGTGTATTTATTTATTTTTTGTGGCCAGCTCAGCCTGCCCTGGGGGTGGGGCTGGCACAGCAGGTGGTGCTGGGGATTGAACCTCGGTCCCTGAGCTCACCTAAGCTTGCCCAAGCAGGTGCTTTACACCACTGAACTATTTCACTGGTCCCATGTACTTGGTTTTAGACATAAAGCTATTTGATAAATTAAGATATATGTCAAATAAATATGAGTATATCGAAAAAAGAGTTGCAAAAATCCCCTGAAAAATAGTCAAATCTCTTTTATAGAAAATTATGCAACTCCAGAGCTAGTAGAGGTCATTTTGCGAATAATAAATTTAATAACAGTACTTCGTCAATGCCAATACAGAACACTAAGGTTGCATATTGTAGGATCAGATTCAATTTTTAGTTTTACAAATCCAAGTTATTAAATAATATCTCATTGTATTTTACTCTACTGAGATTAACATAATCTTAAGGGCTACAAATTCTGCACAGTAGCTTTAGCAAACTTTATTTATGGGAAAGGAGAATTTCAATCCAGCTAAAATATAGGTGTGTGTTATTTAGTAACAGGGACATCTGAGAAATGTGCCACTAGGCATTTTCATTGAACAAAAACAATAACATACATTTACAGAACATAAGATGCCTCCTATAACACTAGGTGATGTAATCTTTTTATATTATCCCTTATTTATTTAGTTGTATTTGTGATTAGTTAATATATTAAACATAAAGCTATGAACACATGAATAATTTAATGTAATACTTTAATAATTTACATCTGCATAACACATGAATTAATTTAAGCATGTCAATCTTCTCAAATATCCATTTTGTCTTTGTGGTTAAAAACTCCAAAATCCTTTTATCTTTTTAAAATGTAAAGTATGTTATTTTTATTATTTATAGCCTTTCTACTGTACAATTGCACATCAGAACTTTTGGCTTTGATCTAAATATAACTTGGAACCCCTTTACCATGTTTCCATATCTTTCTGTTCTGTTAAAATTTAATTTTTATTTTTTAAAGACTTTTTCTCTTTTTTCCACATTTCCTCTCTTCTTAATTTCTGATATTATTTTCTTTCTTCTTCTAATTTGACAAGCATACATCTGACAATATGATCAACTAATTTGAAGACACTATTTAATATAACAAATACCAAATTTGTGTTATTTTATTCAGTGAATTTTCTTAACCTCTAGTAACCCATAAGATTAAGGTTCATAGATTCCCACCCTTGAGCGTGATCATATGGTAACTGTTTTTAGATGTTGGCTTATTTCACTTAAAATAATTATCTCCAGGTACAACCATGATGTTCAAATGAGAAGATGGAGTTCTTTTGTGGCTGAATAATATGGGATGTGCATAAGAACAGCATTTTCCTTAACCTTTTGTCATTTGATAGCCATTTGGCTTCTAGTCTTAGCTACTGTGAATAGCGTTGTAATGATCATAAAACTGCTGGGAAGATTGCTTATGGCCCTAAGCACCTGTCTGGCAAGTGCAAGAACTAGGGCTTGATCCCTGGTACCACACGATGTACCGGCCCCACCCTAGACCCAGCGTGGTGGTGCATCCCTGGAATTCTACAGCTGGGGAGGCTGAGAATAGGAGGATCACTATGAGTCTGAGCTGCATAGTGAGACATTGCGCCACACACATAAAAAATGATTAAAAAATAAATAAAACTGTCGATATCCCTGTACCTCAGTGACTTGATATTCTAAAATATGTACCAAGAAAGACTGCTGAGCTAAATGCTAGGTCTGTCTTCAAGTCTTTGAGGAATACCCATTTTATTTTCCACAATGCCTGTATGAATTTAGGTTTCCACCGAAAGTGTGGAAGTGTTTTCGTTTCCTCACGTCCTTGCCAATACTTGAAAGCCTTACTTAGCTGACACAGTCATGTGGGACCAAAATGGTAAATGCAGTCTTTCATTGCTTAAAATACTATTTTATGGTACTTGGTGGTATACTGAATATTTTTGCAAGTATCAAAACAGGGTAAAGCTTTGTAAGGGCTAGCAGGCTTTGTACTATTGATTTTACATTTTTTTTTTTTTTTTTTTTTTTGTCTTTTCGAGACAGGGTCTCACTGCAGTTCAGGCTGGCCTTAAGCTCACTTTGTAGCTCAGGCTGGTCTGACATATTTTGATCATAGAAACTGGAATAATGATTCTATCTAATCTCCTTTTCAGGTTAGGCACCATCTTAGCTGATAATTATTAATAATCCAAAAAAAGTATAAATGTTACTTTATCATACAACTAAAATATGCAGCATTTTGAATCTTTTATGTATTAACAGATGCTATATTTGGCTGTATTGATCATATAGCACTGTATAATGCTAGAACTTTATGTTTGCTTTACACATTTAAATACTTATCCCTTATATATATATTCTTACTTTTAATTTGAATAAAATTAAAATACAAATTGCATGTAACAGCATAATATCTCTTTCTTCTCACTGTCCTAAAAACTATTTCCATCATGTATTATTTTCTTACAAATCAGAACCTTATGATTTCTGAGGGTTGCACATAGTATTTTAACACTGAGTTTTCCAGCTAACAAGTGATGCAGTTTCAGCCTCTGTATCAAAGATTAGCCTCAATACTTAGACATATCTGCATTTCAATGTTCTTCTCAATTTATCGGATGGAATATAATTATGTAAACCAAGATAATAGAATTGTCTGTAGTAATGTAAGATACAAAAAGTTTATAACTTGCTATAAAATATATACCTACCCAGGGTTCAGTCAGTTCACAGAAAGAAGGAAAAATGCCTGCCAAGTCTGTAGGTAATAAAGCATGTCTGGAAATAGTAAAATAAATCACCACAGGAAGATGAATTGCTGAATGAAAGGTGAGAGAACTTTTCCTTGTACAGCAATCAAGAATTCACTGAACAAAACAAATTATCCCCTGTCAGCCATTTGAATACTGACCTCAGAGAAATAAAAAGCTTTTGAAATATAAAAGTGCCTATAAAATCTATAGAAGTGCTTTGTACATGAGATAGCATGATAATAAATTTCATACTTTTTAAGCTTATTTCAAATAACATTTCATTGCTTAACCAATTTTATTAAGATAAAATGGCAGGATGGCATTTTTCCTGTGAGAATATTTCTGGAAATTTGATTTATTATTGAATAAATAGATAAACACTATTTGGAGGAAGGAACTCATTACCGTGTGGAGGTAATTGCACAATGAGCTAGCTGGGACTCCTGCTAACAAGAAGAAGTATCCGATCCACCTATATGTGCTTCACGTAGTTAAAAGAAATGTGTCGCCTAAAATGGCAAAGGGTCAATTACTTAATAATGTTCTTGAAATATGCCAGTGGGCTGAACTTTTTAGATTCCTCATGAAGGAGAAAAGAAGGTTTCTACAATCCTTGCATTAAAAGATCAATGGTCTCTTACCATTTTGGAACTGTTTCTGATCAATTGCTTCACTTTTATTCTTTCAGTTCGTCACCTTGAGTAATGCTAAAATTATATTTTGCACTCCATCCACGGAGAGGTATAAGTCAGGCTTGATTCATGAACTAAGGGCGCTGATCTAAGAGGTTCTCCCCCATAACTTTGGATTTACCTGTGCTGTGGCAAGCGTTCAGTCTCTGCAAAATTGATCTGGGTTTTCTGACTCAGACGCAGACTGACCTTGAATTCTGCAGGACTCAAATTGACAAATCAATTACAGTGCTCCAAATTCACCTTGGTTTTCTCTGACTTTACCTTCCTTTCCCTCTTGTTTACACCCAAATGTATACCAGCAGCCAGACAGAGTGCCTTGAAAACCCAGACAGCGTCTGCCAGCCATGTCTCCTTGGAACTGAGAATCCTAAAACCAGAAGAATGCAGATAAATCTCTTGCATTCATAAGTTTCCAGGTAACTATTCCTTTATTTTGCTTCTGCCCTGTGAATCAAAGAGACGAGACTTCCTTTAAAATTGGTTGCCCAAACTAATAATTTCACACATTTACAGTATCATGAATGTCTTTATATAATACATACAAGTGCTAATTTTATGAAGATTGAGGTATAAATCTCAGTCACTGCTAGAATCTATGGCTTATAAAATCATGAATTTCATATGTTGCATTTGTTTTACTTATTCACACATATTACTTTTCAAAAGTGTATTTTTGAGTGCATCTTCTACATCCTTGTCGTGTCCCATATTCATCTATTTAATGCTAGATCTACACGGGTCAAAACGGGAGAAGCATCACCAAATACTTCCTTAGCTCTTTTTTTTTTATTAGCAGCTTATAAAAATCTACTGCCTCTGATCTTACATAGCTTTATTATAAGCTTAGAAAATATATGTTTGAGTTTGTTTTATCATAATTGAAAACTTAATCATTTTAAGTTTCCACAATAAAAATCATAATTGCTCTCTCAAAAGAGGATTAAGTGCATAGTTTCTACTTAGCGTGTAAGTCAAGTTACCATTGAGCAGAATAATGTTACCTTGTCCTCCTCTTTCCAGTGAAGTGTCTGATAAATATCTTCACTGAATAGTCTTGAATTTACACCTTTGATCCTTTTTCAAAACTGATTACATAGTATTGTAATACTCAGAACAATTTCCATCTGATTATTACAATGACATTTATTAGAATAATGTTCCTTGACATTTACCACAAATTGTACTGTTTAGATTTTGTTCCCAGGTTCTTAAAAATATAACCTTAATGTATTTGCTGTCAAAGTAGATAGCATGTACTGTACTTGTACCTTGATTAGTTTTGCAATTTCTTTTTTTTTATTTTTTGAATTTGATAACTTTCTAGGGGAACTTATATAGTAGAAGATCAGTCAAAATTTTTATTGAAACTGGCATTTTTCTGATAAGGTTCTCCATTTCTTAGAACGTAGCCACATTTCTTATTATATACATTAATTGTAAAATGTCTTTGAACTTACCTTTCCAGTGCAAAATTCAGATAAGGTGAAACTTTACAATTCTTAATTACTGTCAAGGAAAGATAATAAGAAGCAATTTAATAGTGCATACATTCTATGACATGATTTTAGAGTTGATTTTTGATTGTGGTGCTTTTTAAAATGGGCAAAAGGCCAAGGATAGAACTCAGTAGCATAAGCACCTGCCTGGCAAGTGCAAGGTCCCAAGTTTCACCCCAGTACTGAAAAAATAAATAAATATTGTAAAATAAATTAAATTGCAATAATGCCATGTTTAGTCTTTTTAATACAGCAGAGTATCCAGTATGGTGGCATTTTGAAAACTTTTTTATACTCATGGGGTCCCTTGAAAAGACTCTGATGTATTAACAGAAAGCTTTCTACATAGTTAATAATAAACAAAAACTCAAGTCAACTGTAAATAGGACAAATGACAATGATCTGCAGTCATTAGATCTAGATTCCAGACAGGCCATTGTTTGTCATAAGTAGAAAAATCGCATCTGATGAATAAAACTTAATCATATTTCTCTTTAGTGCTGAAAACTATAAATCTAATACTTATTTTCATTCAGAGGGCTAATGTATAAATTATGGATTATAGATGATTATACATTATAGAACATAGGATATATATATATATATATATATATATATATTCAAAATAAAGTGAATCCTATACATATTATTGCTTCTTAAGGTTCTTAAGGAGAAGTGGAGGGCTGGGGAGATAGCTTGGTGGTCTAAGTGCCAGCCTGGTAAGCTCAAGGATCCTGATACCATATGCTGTGCATGCCCCAGAACCTGGGGCCTGCCCTTCCAGCCACTGAAACCAGGTGTGGTGGTGCATGTCTTTAATCCCAACATTGGAGAGGCTGAGACAGGAGGATTCTTGTGTGTTTGAGCTGTGTAGGAAGACCCTGCACCAAATATATAAATTGTAAAGAAAAGAAGAAGTGGAAAAGTAGCAATTCTAGGAAAATAAACACTTTGTTCCACAGATACAGTAAGATAATTTGATTCAACACTTCCTTAATTATAAATTGTTATATGCTCACTTAGGACAAAGAGTGATACTGGATTAGCTGGTACATCAGAGATCTGAAAAAATTCATGATTGTATCATAGACACTAAGGATGATTTGAATAATACATAATTTCTTTTTCCTTTCTGATTTTCCTTCTAAAGGATAAGAGAAATATAAACTCCTAATTGCTTCACAGGACTAGTAAGAAATTTTAACAGAATGGTATTAGAAACAAAATCTGCAATTCATATTGAAGCAATTTAAAATACACCATAGAGAAAAAAACAAAAACCTACAATTATTTTTCTCTGCATAAGTAGCATGAAATTCTCATTATTCTTCCCCAGCATAATGGAAGACATAAGATTTTCATTGAAAATTTTAAAAAGCACTTGAAATTTAAGATCACTGGCTATAATCTGTGTGTCCTTTAGAAACCTACTTAACTTCTTTGAGTTCAGTTTCTGTCTTTTGTAAGGAGTACAAATAAAAATATAGATACAATATGAATACACATAAAATATATTTGTTAAAAAGTTTTCTGTGTATAAGTACATATTAATATTTTATACCCCACTCATTGACTTCATTAATTACCAGAGAGTAACAAATTTGCTTTGAATCTGTCTGTGTTTCAAAAGAGTATGTTATAATTTATCCCACACCCAATATAATTGTAGATGTTTTAAGGAAATTTTGCACTTATTTTTAGTCATTTGTTGCAGTTTATTAAGCCACATATGCATGCAATTCTTCCTTAGGCCTGGAGTATATTGAAACTACAATAAGTTAAACAGACTATTTTTCTCTTTTATCCTCAAATTTTTGGATCCACTTCAGAATGATGACTGTTTATTCACTCATAAATACCTTCAGGTATATAATTTGTACATAGTTACTTCTTGAGGTGATAAAAAGAATTGAAAATGAAATAATAAAAGTATAACTTATATTTTACTGTGGATTTTATGACTTTTTACTTTTCTTCATATTTACTTTCTTAATTACATTTTTCTCAGACTAATATCCTAATTAGGTTTCATTCATGAGCATAATTATCAAGTGTAGGAAAAAAGCTTATAAAAATATTGCTTACATGCAAAAATACCTATATTCACACCTAAAATATAAACATGAAATAAATATGTAGTTGCATATAATCCATATATTTGATGTAAGAGGTAAAAGGTTAGTTACTTATCTACCAAAACTCAATAAAAATGTGCATCGCACATTTAATTACCACTTAGAATTTAAAATTAATCTTATGTGATCCCAGAATCATTTCACTTAATGAAAATTTCAAACCTCAGAGAAAAATAAGTTATTTGAGTAATGGTAATTTGTATTAGTAAACACATGTGCTTTTATTATTCTTGAGCTGATTGAATCCTAGGCAATTTTATATAATAGAACATCAAAATCAAATTTCAACTTATAAGTCAGCAAGTTTTATTTTAGTAGGTACAAGAAAAGTACTAAAAGAGAGATGCAATGGAAAAGTTGAAAAGGGTTAGTGGTTTCAGCATTTGAAATATTTACAGAAAATGCTGCAGTTATAAGTAAATAAAAGTATAACATATTTATATAAGTTACACAATGTGCTGAATACACAGAAACTAAGGCTCAACTTGTTAACCATTTGCATTTATCCTACCAAACCTCTGATTTGTTCTCTTAGTGCTACAGGGTACAGAAAGAAAACAAAACACATTCTTTTATTTTTTTGAATAATTTTATTGAGAAACAAATAGCAATGAGACAGTTTCAAAACCGATTAGTAGGACAGCTTCAATAATTAATACATTGCATATTGTTGTCTTTGTAGTAGCTATTCATAGTACAAGATTCAGATGTGATATTCTGTCCAAACACCATTAGTTCAAATCTTTCTTCTCACTGAACTACGAGAAAGTAGCTGTATATCTATACTGACTACTTTGTATAAACAGATACAAAATGGTCTTTCATTTGTTTTGTTTTTCTTTTTAAATTTTTTTTTTTTTGTCTTTTTGAGACAGTGTCTCACTATGCAGTTCAGACTGGCCTTAAACTCACTTTGTAGCTCAGGCTGGTCTTGAACTCACAATAATCCTCCTGCCTCAGCCTCCCGAGTGCTGGGATTACAGGTATGCACCACAATGCCCGGCTTTGGTCGTTCATTTGTATCTCTCTTTTTTGTTTAATTTTGTCAGGTATGGGTATTCCATTGTCATTCAAATAGTGTAGGTGCATGAATTCAGCAAAATATTCTGGTACAGTCCAGTAGTTCATAGTAGTAGTGGGTTATCCGTAGGAATGGCAGTGTCAGAAGTTGTTGACTTGAGCCTTTTACAGCTCAGCATTGTAATATGGCTTTACTTTTTATACTTCATTTTTATACATCTCCGCTGGGTGGTTAAGACTAACATAAGGGCTGGGGAGACATCTCAGTGGAATAAGCGCTTCCCTGGCAAGCACAAGGGTCTGAGTTCAATCTCCGGTTCTGAAAAAAAAAAAAAAAAAAAAAAAAAAAAAAAAAGGGAGAGTTATATAATAAGAATTGTAACTTTTGTATCTGACAGGGTCAGTCAAGTCCCCTCAGAATTTATCCTAAAATCCTATACTTTGGTTTGAAGGTCTTTGGTCAGTGTCAGTCATGTGGATGAGTCCTGGGCATTGCTTGACCAATTTGCTGTCTGTGAAAGCCTGAGAGAATGCTTTTCTTTCCACGTGACTCTCCTTAGGCACACTCTGCATCGTCGATCACTTTCCTCTGTGGTCCCATAATCTCCTTGATCAGAAAGTCTGAGCCACCAAAACACATTTTCGAATAGAATATTCAAATGAAATTTCTCACCTAAGAATACAGAATGTGCATTTGTTCAGTACCTTTTTATTTCAGGGCCTTTGCATTCTCATTCTTTGATTTATTGTTCTTGTTTTAATTATTTTTACATATATTGCAACAAATAATCATACTGATGCCAAGTAGTAATGGAATAAATGATTTCACCATAGAAAGTTGATGTTGATGAAGCCACATTGGTCATTAAAAGAGGCTGTGCTCCTTGCTTGGCAGTTGCTTCTGTACTGCTGGCCAGAATGTTGCTATGAGAGCTAGCAAAATAATGAAATATGATTTTTATTCTTTAAAGAGAGTAAAAATTGGAATTAAGACAGAAAAGCTTACAAGTGATACAGAATTTCACTTAACTAAGCTATATGAATTTCAGTGTTTGTTGTGTTATCTTCCAACCAGTTATTCATGTTACCATATATAATATATAATATATATATAATATATAATCTAATATTATACATATTATATATATATTATATATATTATATATATATATATATAGAGAGAGAGAGAGATGAAAAATTGGAAGAATAAATATAAAAGAAATGTATAACAAATTAATATAAAAAATTATAGACAGTTGAGGAAAAGAGACAAAACAAATTAAGCATTGACTGCTCCCCACCATAGACCAGCGAAAATGCACACTACAGTTGTCCAAACCATGCTGTTTACATATATACATACATAAATCTCTTTCCTTCATTCCCTCTCCTGTCCTCCTCAATGCAATAAGTCTTTCCTTTGAATAAGTTCACTCTTTTTTTCGGCATCTATTTTAACCTTCAGATTCCATTTTTCTCTTTCAGATTCTAACACTAATGACACAATATGATGTTTGCACATGCAGATCTGATTTATTTCACTTAAGAGTGTGTTCTCTAGTTGCATGCATTTATGGAAAAAAGATTCAATTTATCCTGTTTTAAAACTGAATGATACTCTATTGTGTAAAAACAACACATCTTCCTTATCTATTCTTCACTTGATGAGCATTTGAGTTGTTTCCAGAGTTTAACTATGAAAAATTGTGCTTCCGTATACAAAAGTGGATGTATATCCCTGTGGTATGAGGTTTTCAGTTCATCTGGAAAAATACCCATGGTGGGAATTGCTTGCTTGAAGGGAACCTTCAATCCTAGATTTGTAAGGAATCTCCACACTGATTCCCATAGCAGTTGTACCAGTCTGCACTCCAACCAACAATGCAAAAATGTTCCTTTTTCTCCATGGCTTCTCCAGAAATTGTTATCTTGATGTTAGTCATCTATTTGGGATGAAATGGAATCTCAGTGCTGTTTTAATTTGCATTTCTTAAATGACCAATGATGTTGAACATTTTTTCATGTATTTCTTGCCATGTTCTTCCTCTAATAAGTGCGTCTCAGATGCCCATTTTTGGATTGGGTCTTTGAATTTGAGTAGTCTGGGATTTTTATTGTTGTTGTTTTTGTTTTTAATTATATATCTATTCTAGTTAGAAGACCTTTCTTGGGAGCACAGTCAGCCTTAAGATTTTTCCCAGTATAT
Source organism: Ctenomys sociabilis (assembly GCA_004027165.1). Classification (NCBI taxonomy): domain Eukaryota; kingdom Metazoa; phylum Chordata; class Mammalia; order Rodentia; family Ctenomyidae; genus Ctenomys; species Ctenomys sociabilis. The sequence continues at coordinate 28,091 of PVKA01011890.1, forward strand.
GGGTTTTCGTTTTAGTCTATTGGAGGATTTTCTTTGAAGTCCAGAAACTTTTCAAAATTATGAGATCCCAGTTGTTGATTCTTTGAAGAATTTCCCATGCAGTTTGATTTTGTTGAAAAACTATACCTACTACTATATCTTCAAGATTTCTTTATACATTTTCCTCCAGATATACTGTTCCTGTTTTAGTATTTAAATCTTTGCTACATTTTGACTGCAGCCTTGTACAAGGTGATGGACCAGCATCATTTATTAAAGAGGCAGTCTTTCTTCCAGTAAGCCTGTTCAGCCCCTTTATCAAAGATAAGGTGACTGAGTATTTTTGTAGTTGTGTGTGTGTGTCTTCTAATCTGTTCCATTGATCCTCAGGTCTGTATGCCAGTACATGCTGATTTTATCACAGTAGTTTTATATAGTATCGTTTCAGGTCAGGGATTGTGATATGACTACCTTTCCTTTGTTTCCCAGGATTGCTTTCGATAATTTGACTCTCTTCTGGTTACAAAGGAATTTGAGAAAAGTTTTCTCTAGCTCTGTGAGGTACATTAATGGTATTTCAATTGGGATTGCATCAAATCTGTACAATTTTGGAGCATGGTCATTTTCACAATGTTGGCTCTTCCTATCCAAGAACACAGAATATTTTCCATTTTCTCAAATCCTCTGTAGTCTCTCTTCTCTAAATTCCATTAATTTCACTGTATAAATCTTTTATGTCCTTTGTGAGATTAATTCCTAAGTATTTCATTTCTTTGGATGGTATCATGAAAGGTGTGGTTTCCCTAATTTCTCTCTCAGTGCATTTTTGGTGTTCAAAAATGATGCTGATTTTTGGGTGATGACTTTGTGCCCTGCTACATTGCTAAATTTGGTGATTAAATATATAAGACTCTTGGGTGGAATTTTTTGGGTCTTCTATACAGAGTATCATGTCATCTGCAGATAATGATAATTTTACTTTTATTTCCCAATCCTTATTCCTTTTATTTCTCACTCTCCTCTAATTGTTCTGGCTAATGTTTCCTGAACTACATTGAATAGGAATGGAGAAAGTGCACATCCTTGTCTTATTCCTGATTTTAAAGTGAAGAACTTCAGTATTTGCCTATTTAATATGATGATGGCTGTTGGTTTCTCATAGATGGCTTTTATAATGTAGAAATATAGAACATTTATTCTTATTTTCTGTATGGCTTTTTTCCATGAGTGTTGGACTTTGTCAAAAGCTTTTTCTGCATCTGTTGAAATGATCAGATGTTTTTCTTTTGTGTTTGGATCTATTGATGTGGTGTATTACATTTATAAGTTTGCGTATGTTGAACCATCCTTGCATTCCTGGAGTGAATCCTTGGTCACGATCTATAATCTTCTTGATGTTTTGTTGCATTCTGTTTGCTAGTATTTTATTAGGATTTTTCCATCTATATTCATTAAAATTGGCCTGTGGTTCTCTGTTTTATTTATATATGTTGACAGCTACATTTTACTTTATTTTTTCACAAAAGAAAAACAACCAATTGACTAAACAGTTCTAGAACACTTAATATTTAGGCATAGAGAAGGAAATAAAGGCAGAAGGCAAACTCATTTTCTTTTAGACGTATTATTACAAGTGTCACAGAAACTCAGCTCAACACACATAACACTGGTGCTCAGCATAAAGAACCTGAGCAGAAGGGGCATGAGGACTGAAGAGCTTCCAGAGCCGAGTTGGGGTGAGGCTCACCAACAAGCTTCACTCTACTTGAGTAATTCACATCCCAGGCTCATCACACCCTTCTATGTCAGGGTAACTAAAATATGCAGGAATTCTCACAGGACACAGTGGCACATGCTTGTGATCCCAACATTCTATAGGCTGAAGCAGGATTGCCCTGAGTTCAAGGCCAGCCTACAGAGTGGAATTCTGTTTTAAAAGTGTGTGTGTGGGGGGGGTTGGAGCTTGCAGAAATCCCAAAGCTCCCCATTTGTTCAGCTGTATTTTACATGGCATTTCCATAAGCCATGCTATGGTTCAGATTCTATATAGGAAGTTCACATTGCTGTGAAAGACCTCCTGCCCCCTCTGCATTACTTTGCTGCTGAAGTTCTAGTCACCTGGCTTATCCATCTTCTACTCTTCTAGTTTCTTGGCAAGCCATGGTTGTTGGTGCTTCTAATGCCTGCATAGTTACCAATGGAAGACTTTGGCTCTCTGATGATCTGAGGCTGTAGTCATGGGCACAAAAGCTCTCCTTTTACAAGGCCTGGGTTCCTTTATTCCTTCCCTTCTGCCCCAGTGGGGCAGCTGTATTCTGAGTGCTGGCTCTAGTGATGTCAAAGCAGTGTGGCTCTGACTTCTGGATAAGGCTTCCTGCCCAGGCAGCAGCAAAGAGCCCAATGCACTGTGGCCTGCAGCAAGGCTCTTCCCACCAACTCCAGCATCCTGTAGCTGCTGAAACAAGTGGGGAAGCCCAGCCTTCTTAAGGACTTTTTGACCCTGCCTCAGTTTCTGTTTCAAAGTGGGTACAAATTTACTTCTCAAAACCCTTTAGAAAATATCAGTGCTGGCAATAAAGCCTTTGGCCAACTAGGGAACTGACCAGGAATCTGAAAATTTGTTGTCTAGATAACAAATTGGGTCCACAGCTTCCTGTGTCAGGGTTCTGGAGAGGGGACCTGGCATGTCCATCTGTTTCTGGATTTTGTGGAATCAAATTCCTTTCTTCTGCAGTTTCAGGGTGCTTTCCATCTCCTTCAGCTCTTGCTCCTCTAGCTCCCAATTGGAATCTGGGTCCTTCTCACCACCTGTAGGACCTGGGCCTGCAAATCCACTGTGTTGAACCCACATCACATGGCACCTGCCTGGACACAGCCTTCCAGTGAGAGGGTCAATGCAACTGCCCTGTAGTTCTCTGTTTTAGATGAGTATTTCTCTGTTTTGGAATCAGATTAATATTTGCCTCCAGGAATGAGTTTGGGAGAATTGTTTCCCTTTCAATTCATTGAAGAGTTTGAGAGAATTTGGCATTAAATCTCTAAATTTCTTGTGGAATTATGCTGTGAATCCATCAGTAACTGGGCTTTTCTTTGTTGATAGGGTTTTTAAAATTACATTTTCAATTTTCTTTCTCTTTATTGCATTATTCATTTTTTGTATATCTTCTTGACTCAGTGTTGTCATTTCATATGTATCTAGGAAACTGTCCATTTCCTGTGTGTTTTTCATCCAGCGAGAGGAAAGATTTTGGAATTAGGTATTGATGACTTTTTGAATTTCTCTAGAGTCTGTATTGATTTCTCACTTTTTAATCTTCATTGAATAAATTTGAGGGTTTTTTCCCTTTCCTTTTTTTGATTAGGTTGCCTAGGGGTTTATTAATTATATTTATTCTTTCAAACAACCATTTGATTTATTTGTTCTTTGTATTGTTTTCTTCATTTTCAATGCATTAATTTCTGCTCTAATCTTTATAGCTTCTTGCCTTCTTTGGGCTTTGGGCTTGACTTGCTCTTTTTTTTTTCTAGGAGCTTAGATGCAACATAAGATCATCTATTTGGGATTTCTCAGTTTTCCTAATGTGCGAATTTACCACTTTAAATTTTCTTCTTAAGGCGGCTTTCTTTGCATTTCACAGCTTTCAGTAAGTTGTATCTGCATGTTCATTCTGTTGTAAGTTTTTAAAATTTCTTCTTTAATTTCATCTGTGAGCCACCAGTTATTTAGTAGGTTATTATTTAATTTCCATATGTTTATGTTGTTCTTGGAATTTTTTTGTCAATAATTTCCAGCTTTATTGCACTGTGATGGGACCATATGTATGGGATAATTCTAATTCCTTTGCATTTACTAAAGAGTGCTCTGTGTGCTGGCATAGGGTCTGTTTTGGAGACTGTAGCAGGTACAACTGAGGAGAATATGAATTCTGTTGTTGCTGTGTGAAATACTCTATAAAGGTCTACCGAGTCAATTTCTTCACAAATTTGGTTTTAGTCTGTTGTTTGTTGATTTTTTTGCTTAGTCGATTTATCTTTTTGTCACAATGGCATGTTACAATCTCACATTATTATTGTGTGATTCTTTATTTGATTTTTCATTTGCCTTAAAATTTGTCTTTTGTATAAGAGTGCTCCTACATTGGGTACATATACATTTCTACTTGATAACTTTCTCTTGCAGTTTTCTCTTATTAAATAGATAGTGACCTTCTATGTCTCTTTTCATCATTCTTGAAGTTAATATTGTCGGTAAACAGCATAGCTACCCCTGCTTTTTTCTGATTTCCTGTCACAAGGAGGATTGTTTTCCATCCTCTGACTTTTAATCTATGACTTTCCTTTTGATTTAATTGTGTTTCTTGTATGCAGCTTATTGCTGGATTCTGTTTCATAATCCACTCTGCCAGTCTGTTTCTTTTGATTGGTGAGTTGAGATGTGATAACTGATATGTAATGATTTATCTTTGTCACGTTATTTTTCTCCTATAGGCTCCACACTTTTCTCCTCTTTTTAATTACTTTCTCTGTTTGGTGATTCTTTCTGTTTTTCTTGAAACTGTGATCACTTCTCTTTCTAGAATATGTCTACTCTTTGTAGGGTTGGTTTGGTCATCATGAATTTCTTCATTGTTCTTTGTCATGGAAGGATCTTATTTAGTCATTGAATTTGATAGACAGTTTTGCAGGACATACAAATCTGGGTTGGAAGTTATTCTCTTTCATGACCTGAAATATTTCACTACAACCTCTTCTTGATTTGATGGTTTCTGTTGAGAAATCTGCTATGATCTGGTGGGCTTTCCACTGCAGGTGATTTGTTTCTCTTTAGCAGCTTTTAAGAATATTGTATTCTTGCACCTTCAAGCAGGTGCTGGGGCTGGGGGTTCAATCCTCAGGCTTGCCATGCCAGCCCCACCCCCGGGGCACACTGAGACAGCAACTGAGACTGGGCGTGGTGGTGCGCACCTATAATCCCGCACTTGGGAGGCTGTAAAAAAGAAAATCACTACAAATCCAATCTAGTAGTGAGATCCTGAACATCCTGTAGACCCTTCCTTAAAATACAAAAAGTCTATATCTCTATCTACCTATATCTATCTATATCTATATCTATGTCTATGTCTATCTATAACTATATCTATAACTATATATGTTGTATTGTTTCCTGGATTTCTGAGACATTGATTACTATGTGTCTCGCTGTAGTTTTATTATAATTATGACTCTGTGGATTTCTATATGTGTTGTTTATTTGTATGTCAGTTTCTTTTCTCATGTTTGGAAAATTTTCTGCAAATAGTCCTTTCATGTCATTTGTGTTATGCTGCTTCATTGACATTTATTCTTATATTATTTTTCTTTGCATCATCTTGTAGATGCTGAATTGTTATTTCCTGGTTTCTTGCTAGTTTTAAGAGATCTTTTATTTCACATTAATTAGTGGCAACACTGTCTTTGAGATCTCAAAATCTGTCTTCAGTTTCATTCAAGTGGTTTTTCCAACTTTCAGTGTATCTTTTAATTTCCTGGATGTCTGTTTGAATCTCTTTCATGCATTCTAATTGTTTCCTGTATTGTTGATGCAGTGTTTCCATCATTTTTCTAATCTCTATTTTAGCTGTGACTGGTAATTCTTTCACAGTTGTCTTTTCTTTTTGGACCTGAGAGAATATTTCTTATCTCACTTCTACAACCTGATATACTTGTTTCTGTACTTCAGCTGCTAAAATTTCAGAGTTCAGGTGCGTGCTTTCCAAGTTCTTATATGTATTTTTCTACTGGATTTTTTGTAAATGGACTAGAGAATTAAGATTGCCTTATGCTCATGCATTTTAGCATTTTTGAAACTCCCAATAATCACCTTGACAAAGTCCTGAAGTCTTCTCAGAGTTTGACAAACATTCTTATTTATTTATTTATTTATTTATTTATTTATTTATTTTTATGCATTTTGTTCAGGGCTTACAGGGCTTCACTACACAGATTGGACTCATAATGATCTTGTTTTTAACCTCCCAAGCACTGAGATTACAGGAGTGTACCACCATGCCTAGTCTCATTCAGTCTTAGTGCACTTTGGGGTCGGGGCCAGCACAGCATAGTAGGAATCAGACCCTGGTCTCTGGGCCTTCCTAATCAGGTGCTTTAGTCTGCTGAGCCATCTTGCCAGCATTCTTAAATGGCTCCAGGAAAGATCCACACCAGCTCATGCTGGGCTCACCAATCACAGCTCTCCTGCATCCCACAGGCCACTCAGAGTCCTCCTAAATTCTTAAAAGTTTAGACCCATAGCAGCAGAAGTTCCACACCTGCACACTGGGGATTAGGAAGCTCAGAGCTTACCAGAGTCCCATAAGCTCCTTAGAGGCCACCAAAGTTTTTCAATAACACCAAGAAAGCTCTGTGCCTGCACACACTATGAGACTGAATGGTATAACTTTGTTGATTATCAAGCTTTAATTTACTTTGTCTATGATTAGCAATGCAACCACCGCAACTGGCCAATATATAAGAAAATTTTCTACTCTACTCACTTTATACTCAATATATGTAGTTTTTTTGCATTGTTCAATGTCAAAGGCCTTCAATCAATTAACAATGTTGTATGAAAATTATGAAGGAAAAGTCATTCTGATCATTACAGATTATCATTTCACATTGGTCTATTTGTCTTGACATTTCATTTAAAAATTTTTCCATTTTTATGAAAATATTATTTCTTAAAAATTTTGTGTATGCTTTAAGATCCAGGATACTTTTGGTTTCATAAATAAATTGGAAATTATTCAGTTTCCTAATTCCTCAAAATAGTTTCAGTAGATTAATGTTTTTTTTTTTTTGGCAGAACCAGGCTCCCGAGTTCAACTGAGGACTAAGGTGTGGAGCTTTCCTGCAGCCATTTATTAGATGCCTTACAAAATTTACTACTAAAGTTACATAGGGCTGGTACTTGCGTGTAAAAATATTCTCATTATGATATAATTAATTAAATAATACAATATTTCTGTTTTCTCTTTCTTATGAGTTTTGATAATCTTACTTCTCAGAATATATTCATTCCATATAAAATGACAAATTTATTGTAAAAGTTTCATTAACCTAATTTAACTTCTATAGATATTGTAGTGATATTTTTGGAATGTTCATTTTTTTTTATTGTCACATCATGCTGTTGAGGTTAAAACCTCTAATACAAATTTTTATGATAATATTTTTCATTGAAAACTTTTAAATCTGATTGTTTCAGTTAGAAATTCATACATAATTTTTGTAGAGTATACTGTAACATTTTAATATTTGATGCAATTAAAATTTATCAAAATTTGTTTTGTTATTAAGCATATGCATTATCTCAGGAAATATCTAGCTACACACTTGAAAAAATTCCCATGACTTTGGGTTCAGATGTAACACTGTATGAAATTCACTATTTTATAATATCCAATTATTCTTTATGCCTTTTGGCTTCTTGCTTACATTCTATGTCCATATTTACAATTTAGAGGACTTAATTCTACAGTGTTTTATATTGTCAATCAATTTTTTAAACATCCATCTAAAATGGAGAAGCAAACTGTAGAAGAGAAAATTCTCTTGTACCCAACTCTGGGGTCATCTATAGGTAAAATCTTCTCTGAAGACAGTTTACAGGCCTTTCCTGTTATAGAGAACCTGTTTGTCTTCACAGAGTTGTACTTAGGTTATGTACTGATGATAGCTTGAACTGAACAGTACACTGCTGTAATATTAACTACTTGGGAAAGAAGAGCAAAGATTTTGCACATGAAGTATTGCTCACTGACAGAGCCCTTAAAAAGGAGTACTATGCACTGTAAATATGTAAAGCGAGGCACCAGTAAGTGTGATTAAGCCCAAGACACAATGCGAATTCCTAGCAAGAATCATTACTATTGCCTCCTAAAGCTGCTACAGAAATAAGCTAGATCTTGGTAGTAGAATAAGGCAACATAAACGGTGAAAGAACATTTGAAGAAGAAACCTGCTATCCAAACAGATAACAGAACTGTGACTATTTCTGTTGCTTAAAGTTGTTGCCATGAATTCTGCAAACCGATATATGAATTTTATCATCAAAATCTTACCAAAATAAAGCTAAAAATCAGAAATTCTCAATATACTATTGTCATACCTGCTTTATAACAACCTGCTACTTTTTTGAGTTAGAATCTATAAGAATCCACACTTCGTTTTTCCTGCAAAGAATATTTCTCTAATCAAAGACACAAACTACATCCTATTTTTCAGTGAGTATTAACTGTAGAACTAAGTGATGCTTGTCTTCATTAATTAAAAATTGCTTCACAAATTACACTTAAGGTAATAATGTCAATATGAAGATAAAATTTCTCAATATTCCGTAGACAAGTTCTGCTGCCAAGTGAGTGGGAGCCATTATCTTATTCTCCTTTTTCTTATTGTTTTTTTCTTAAGAAGCCCAGTTTAATTATGTATATAACATAGCATGAAATTGACTCAGAAAAATTTAAAAAGCAACAATATTTGAAATTTTTGTTTCTTTTCCAATTCAGTGAGCTGTTGACACTTTATAAAGGAGATGAGATTTTGTTTCAATAAAGTTGAGCATCTTTTATTTTAGTCATGGTTTATGTTTTTGGTGCTGCATTAAAAACACACCAATAGACCCAAGGTCACTCAAAAAAGTTTTTCTGTTTTATTCTAAAAGTTTTATAGATTAGTGCTTTACATTTAGGTCTGTAGTATATTTTAATTTATAGGTTATTTTAGAGCACAAAATACGTGCCCATATTAACTTTTTGCTTATCAATGTGTAGTTGTTATAAGCCATTATAGAAATACACGCTTTTCCATTAAATTACTTTTTCCTTTATTTCATTTTTTCTCAAAACCAGTTCTTTATATTTGCTTTAGTCTGAGTTTACAGTTATTTTAAAATTTTATATCATTTTGATATTTTGAATTTCTGTTCTTTCCCTTCACTCTGTCTCCCTTACCTCATTCCCTCTTGCTCTTATTTCCTTCCTTCCTTTCTTCCTTTCTCTTTGTCTTTTTGTCTGTCTCTCTCTCTTTCCTTCCTTCCCTCTTATAAATGTAGAAGCACAAATAAGATGTAAATGCAGTTATGACCCCTCAACCATGTTTCTCTGAATTGTCTAATTAATACATATTCTAAAAACTAAAATTTCAAATCACAAACTGGGAGAAAATATTTTTAAAACACATATTTATAAAATAATAATAATTCAGCATCTTAAAATAAGAATAATGAATACTCTAATTAAACCTAGGGAAAATAACTGAATAGTTGCCTCACAGAGATGATACAAAGACACAAAGTTAACAAATAGGCATAAGAACAGGTACTTAACATTTTCTGACAATACAAAATTACGGATTGAAATGAATGAACTATCACTACGCACCTATTATATTGGCAAAATCATACAACACAAATGATACTAACTCTGCATTCTTTCCTGGTGAATTTACATAATAAAGCTACTTTGAAAGTCAGATTGGAAGTTTTTATTTATTTATTTTTTTACAGTTTTATATGTTTGTTGTGTACAACCTATTGCTTTAAAAGAAGAACACATTGTGGAAAGGCTAGTAGATCTAACGTATATAGTATCTCACAGATTTTTTTATGGTGAGGACATTTGAAGTCTCTCAGTAGTTTTCAAGAATTTGGCATATTACCTGTAGTCACACTGTAGCACAGTTGATACCTTAAACTTACTTGAATTTAACTGCAATGTTATATTATTTATTTTATTGAGAAACAAATAGCAATAAGACAGTGTCAAAGTTGATTAATAGGACAGTTTTAATACTTAATGCCTTGTACATTGTTATCTTCTTAGTGGTTATCCATATTACAAGATACAGATAGGATATCCTGTCCAAACACTCCTAGTACAGATCTTTCTTCTCATTGATTTAATCAAAAGTAGGTATATATCTATCCTAACTATACTGTATATACAGATACAGAATGGTCCTCCCATTGTATCTCCTTTATTTGTTTAGTCCTATCAGAGATAGGTATTCTATTGGCATTTAAATATGATAGGTGTGTGAATTCAACAAAACAACCCAACACAGTCCAGCAGTCCACAATAGTAGTAAGTTATCTAAAGAAGTTGTTGGCTTGTGTCTTTCACAGTTCAGCATATTAATATGGCTTTACTTTGTGTATCTCATTTTTATACTTTTCTGCTGGCTGATTAAGACAAAGATAAAGCAAGACCTATATAATAGTATATTTACCTATCTGACTTGGAAATGCATGTCAACATAAGATTGGCGCACAAACATTTTAACATCTTTATTCATAGTCATCAATGTCCAGAAGCAACCAACATTTATGTCCTTTCATGAATAAACTGTATATCTTTACAATGGAATATTATTTAGTAATGAATGACAGTGAGCTAGCAAGCCACAAAAAGACACAAATACATCTAAAATATGTGCTTCTAAGAGATGCACCAATCTGCACTCTAAATAATGTGTGATTTCATGACTCCTGTAAAACGCAGAACTGTAAAGATCTAAAAATGGTCACTAGTTGCCACAGGTTCATGGAGAAATGAGAAAGGTTGAACTGATGCAGAAATGTTCAGAGTGTGGTATCTTCTGTTTTTCAGTGTGACAATGGAATGGATTTATGACCCTGGATATTTCACAACACAAAAATTCTACATCTTAAAAATTAATGTCTATAATAAAAAACCATGTAGGATGAGTTAAACTCATCCTAGGGTTGATGGAGAATATGAAGAAAAAAGTCTGATTATATTGTAAATGTATGAAACCACTTCATTATTTGGTAGTGTTGGTTGCAAACTTTTGAGTTCAGGAATTTGAAAAGTATAAGGAACTACAAGTAGTCACTCTATATCCTTTGTATAAGATTGTTTTCCTTTGGGATATGTGACATTCTCGCTATTTAGGTACTCCAAAACTGGACAGTAAACAAAGCCAATGAAGAACAATGAAAGCTATGTTTCTCTGTGTTAGAGTTTGTTAAGCAAATGAGCAGGAGAAGGTAACAAAAAAGACCTCATATTCATGGACTAAAGTGAGAACTATGAACCCAAGAGCGCGAACTCAGAACTAGCCTAAGAGCAACACAAGTCCATCCCTAGAAAAATAATCACCTCACTCTGTGCATACAGGGCCAGTACACACATAGAACTACTTCCTGCCAGTGAGAGCTTCCAAAAGCTCTAATATGCTGGAAGCAATAAGCACCTTTGCTCACATGGTTCTTCTTTCTAACAGTATTCTTCCTTCGTACCAGGAGCCAGACCTTGTTGGAAACATGACTAATACTGGTAATGACACAGGACTGAGTGGAAGATGAGCTAGGAATATCTTGTCATGTCTGAAAATGCTAAAAATATTTCACAAAAAATTGCACATTAAGTTAGACTACCTAAACAAAAGGCTCCCAAGGGCCAAGGCTAGAATTACTTAAGGCACCCTTCCAATGATGTAGACCTATTGGATTATTACCCAAAGTGCAAAACAAATGTTCAGGGTTGGTGGAGACAGCTTAATGGTCTAAGTATCTGCCTGGCAAGTACAAGGACCGGGATTTCTTCCCTAGTACCACATGCCATGCTGGCCTTCGAATCCCAGGTACACAGTGCCAGCCACAAGAACCAGGCTTGATGGTGCATGCCTGTGATCCCAGCCTTGGGAGACTGACACAGGAGGATGACTAAGTCTTAGCTGCATATTGAGACATTGTACTTAATAAATAGAGAAAATAAATGTTCAAAAGCTCATGTTATTATAAATAAATGGTGCATTAAATAAGCACGTTAAAAGAAGAGACAAATATCTTGTGCACATTTATACTGTATATACAGAAGCTACATTTAAGTATGATAGTTAATCATGATGCCAATCTGAATGGATGAAGAAAGGCACAGTGAGTAAATGAAGCTTAGTTCTGAGTATTTCTGGATGACTGTATGTGAGCTACAAACAAGAAGTTAAATAAATTTGGTTAGCTTCTAAAAATAGGTATTCTTAGAAAATCAGAGGTATGAATTTTGGAATTCCTTGATAATTATAGATTTTTCTCTTACAGTTATAGGGAGTGACACTGACATTCAAAGTTCCTGTCCCCCAACAGTGCAGGGACAGGCAGCACCAACTGGGAAGGGGATCTGGGCAGGCTTCTTGCCTGTGGATGATTATATGTGAGCTACAAACAAGAGCTACCCTGCAAGGAATAAGAAGGGGAGGAAGTAGGAAGCCTCCCTATTTTGCTTCTTGGCAGAATATCCAGTCTTTGCCATGAGCTTTGGACATTCATCTCTGATTCCTTCAGGCTCGGTGAAGACTCTTCAGTCTTCCAATGTAGCCCTTTCATCTCTCTGATGGGAACATACACCACAGCCTTCTGTGAGCTCAAGGTCTGTGACTTTTACTGGTTTCTACGGCTCTCCCTCCTTCCTTATGGGCTGTATGAGGTCAAGTTTTTCTTTTTCTCTAAAAAATACAGATGCAAAGAGAAAGAAAAGAGCCCTAGAGTGAAGAACCTTGACAACCACCATCTCAACTAAGAGCTCAAGGTCATCAGACACCATGAGCAGTCATGTTGCTGATATGCATCTTTGAATTTGTGATGAAAATGTCACTTCACTTTTGGGGCTTTTCTTCCCAAATGCAAAAATGTAGTTTACTCATGAGGAAAAGAAACAGACCAATGTCAGTTGAAGGATAGTGTGCAAAATACCTGATCAGTCCTTGTCAAAGTTGACAAGCTGCCACAGGCATGTAATGATACAACTATTATGGTTAAATGAAACCTAAGGAGACACGATACTAAAAAGAACATCGTATCCTGGATGAGACCCTGGAATAGAAACAGAACATTCATTATAATCCAAGGCAAAGAAATGAATAAAGCATGGACTTTAGTAATAGCAACTTAGTATTGCTGCATTATAAGTATACATACTGTATAAGATGTTAACAAAAAGGGGAATGGGGTTTGTGGCAAGCATGAGCTCTGCATTAACTTATCAATTTTTATGTAGATCTAAAATTCAAATTTCTTAGTCATTATCTTGTCACTAGAACAAATAGCCAGCACCTGCAACTTCGAGGAGGAGAGTTTTATTTTCACTCTCAGTTTCAGAACTTCTACTTTATGTTCTGAAGGGTTAATTGAACACAGAGATGGCACTGTGGAAGGAACTTCCTGGGGAGCTCATTTTCCTTGATGGAAGAAAGTTGCTCAGACCTAACATCCCAAATATATAGAGAAGAACAGATCCATGGAGAGAGAAGTGTCCTTCTAGACCGTGCTCAGGGACCCACCTTTTCCAAGCCTCCCTCCTAACAGCAAGTCACTGTGCTTATGATTCAATCACCTTCCAAAACACAGCCTATGCGTGACTGAGGCTTTGTGAGGACAGTCTCAATGAAAACTATAATATTCTCTCCCAAAAGACTTATATGTGCCTCTTCATGTAATGTGCATTTAGCTCATTTTACAGTGTGATTAAAGTCTTGACAATTTCAGCATTGCTGCACAGGTGAGCTCTAAAGTCCATTCTGCAACTCAAGGCAAACTTTTAGCTCTGAACACTTGTAAATATATTTAAAAGAAAAAAAAATTAAACACTGCCAAAACACATTGATGTGGGGCATGCTACCTTATTTCAAGGTAGACATAGGTGACTAGAAGATTATGGGACCGAAACCAGCCTGAATCTAAGCATGGAAACCATTAAATCCTATTGCACTATATCTAGTACCTGGGGCAAATTGAGGTGAGCTATTAATATAGAGGAAATGAAACTCCGAACCTGAAAGGCACATGGGATGAGTCTGTGTTCTCAAAAACCTAAGAATGAATTTTAGGAACATGTGGAGATAAAGAGCAAAATATATTCATTGGGAAAAGGAAGCTTCTGTCTGAAAAGGAGAGGGGACCTGAGCAGGTTGTCCCCTGGAATCTTCTCTTCCATGGAATTATATAGTGTAAAACCATATAAGGTGGAGAACATGGAAACTCACTTAGGTGGGCATGAAGTGGGACAAAACTATGGTCAATCAATGAGATTACAAGCACCACTGCTCAAATAAAATTGATTAAATCCAGAACAGAATGGAGAAGTGAGTTATGTACTAAGCAGGCATGAGGACAGAATAGTAGTTTATCCAATAGCCAGCTGGTAGCAGTTGGATTAATGACTCTTCCTGGCTTCCTCAAGGTGATGATCAATCTCAGATGCTCATCTTTATGGAGGTCAGCATTTGTTCAATCTTTGGTCTCTAGGTCTGGTCCATAGTAGGAGTATCCATTTCTCTCACCATTGCAATGTATCTTGTCTTCTATGCTGCTTCCTTGTGGGCCTGGCCCTGCCTGACTGCCTATAATATTTTTATCTAATTTAACTGCCTACGACAATATGAACTCCATGGGGCTTGAGCAGCCCTGCAGCTGCAGCACTGCTGTTTGCAGCCCTCATGGTCTCTCTCTTTCTCAGAGTGGATTTGTTCCCTGGCAGTGGCTTTCATCAGCAAAAGTTCCACATTTCTGGCTTCTGCAACTCCTAGGCTCTGCCATGCACCTTTGACTCCACTTTCACTACTTGATGCACTGCTCTCTCAGAGGCAAAATGCCTGGTCTCCAAAGTCTTCTGAAATCTGCAGTAGTCTCCTTCATCCCAAGGCTCTTGCATTCTTGTATGTACAAAGCAAGCACCAATAGATGGTGCCAGGGTCTGCTGAAAGCTTTCAGGAGTAGCATCGTGGCTGTGTGTGATCTCTCCGTGCCTTGAGGACCTATCACTGGGAACTGAATTCTGCACAGATGGACTCCTTTTGAAAGGAATTTACCTTTAATGTTTTATACCCTTGAGCCTGTAATGATGGAGTCTTTCTGACCCCTGAGTTGCCCTTCAAGTGTCTTTCCCACCATCTCTGTGTGCCCCTGGAGCAGGACCAGCTCAGCACACTGGGGGTTGAACCCCAGCCACAGCACTCTGCTAAGCGGGCGCTGTAGTCTGCTGAGCTGTCTGGCTGGCCCTATTCCAAAGTACCAATTTACAGGCACCATCTTTTTGGCCAAACTCAAACATTTCATGTGGGCTCTTTGTGGCTGACTTTCAGGGTAAAGAAATTAGAAGCCACCAGCACTATCCATGCCAGAGCCTGTACTTGGGCCTGCAGTGAGATTTCTTCCTTCTGAGTAATTAGCTGAATGCCCTCAGATCTCAGTCTCCTGCACAGTATCAGAACAGGAGCAAAAGACAAATAAATATTTTGCTTATGCATAATACACATGGCTTCAAGTCCAGCCACCAATGAAGTCCGTGTTTTCAAATGAAAGTTCCGTAATCCGGCGTTTAGTTTCTCCAATTCTAGTTCAACATTCTGTTCCTCTGATCTCAAACTACAGTGAAGGCTCACTGTAGAGCATTCCAGAATTTCTCTAGCCAGCATCTCCAACCAATTCCCCAGGACTCTGAGGAGCCAGCTCCAAAGGCTTCTAAATCACAAGATTTGGCGATCTGAGCAACAACTCCACACTTGAGATCAAAATCTACCCACTCACTCAAGCATCCCTGGCTCACACTACCTGTCTCGGACAATTTAAAAGGGCGGAAATTTACTTTTAGCTCTCAGTTTTAGAAGTTTGGACCCAGGAGCTTTCAACATAGAAACAGCTTCAAGCAGCCACAAAACACAGGAATAGTATCAGGGGAACAGGCTGGATGAAGATAAACTGCTGCTTTCACGGTGGCTGGAAGCAGGGAGAGGAGCGAGGCAATGGCAAGGGGCACAGAGCCTCTGAGCTCAGCTCCTAGAGTCCCATCTCCTCTGACCAATGTTTGCCCTTGTGGGAAGTCAGCTCTAGCACTTGTGATGCGATCCTTTCCCCAGAATCCTGCCTAAAATTGCACAGAGCTTTGGGGATGTGCTTCTCATTCTAAACCTTAACATCATGTAAAATAAATGTACTTAAGAAAAATCAAAGTGCCGGGGAGATAGCTCAGTAGAATAAGTGCTTGCCTGGGAAATGCAAGGGCCTGAGTTCAAACCTCGGTTCACCCAAAAAAGGAAAAGCAAGGAAGGATGGAGGAGAGAAAGGAAAGAAAGAACGAAGGGATGGAGGGAGGAAGGAAGGAAGGAAGGAAGGAAGGAAGGAAGGAGGGAAAGAAGGAGGGAAAGAGGGAAAGAGGGGAAGCTGGAAGAAGGGAAGGAGGGGGGAGAGGAACAAAGGTGAGAGAGAGCGAAGGAGCAAAATACACTCCAGACAATAAAATGTCCCTTCCTTTTTTGTAGCTCAACTTCTGGAAAAGATGTTCTTAAATTATTGGGCCTGTGTCATCATCTCTCATTTGCTTTGTAGTCTGTTATAGTAGTGCTCCTGCAAAACCAGGGGCTTTTATCAGCACAAACATGAAGTTGTGCTTTCTGTCCTTAAGGCCTTCTTTAGCTTGCGTTTAAGGTAGGTCACTGCGTTTTGCTTTTAAACTAAGGTTCTTCCTGGCATCTTTATCGTCACTCTTTGCCTTTGCCTCTCTTACCTTCTGTCACACTTTTGCTGCAAATTGCAGTTACATTTTCTGCTGAATTAGAAACTGTGGAACATTCTAAGGCTGAGAGAAATAAGCAGAATTTTAAATAATATAAAATTTTGCAAAGCAAAGTAGTAAGAATTCAATAGTAGTTGCTGTATTACAAGATGCTACCTTCAAATTAGCTGTTCAGATTACCAGATATAAACATGTGAGATTCATCTCAAAAAAAAAAAAAAAAGAAAAGAAAAGCAAGGTCAGCCAGATAGCTTAGAGCGGCTGCTTAGGCAGGCTCGACGACCAGGGTTCGATCCCCGGTATGCTGTGCTGGTCCCGGGGTGCACTGAGACGGCCACTGAGATGAGGTGTGGTGTGCACACCTGTGATTTCAGCCCTTTGGAGGCAAAAGAACCAGGAGGGTCACCATGAGTCTGACCTACCTAGAGAAACCCTATAGACCCTGTACTAAAAAAAAAAAAAAAAAAAAAAAAAAAAAAAAAAAAAAGAAAAGAAAGAAATAACAAAGAGGGTACAAAAAATTTAAAAGAGGAAAACAATCGGAGTTTAAAAAGAATGTTTTAAGCATTAACTGCTCCTTTCAAAAGGCCAGCAGGAAACAACAATAAAATTATCCAAACTATTCTGCATTTGCACCTAAATATATCTTCTCCTCTTCTTTCGTTTGCCCTTTTCCTCATCCAACTTTTTCTTCCCACTGAACAATTTCCTTCCTTTTCACAGTATCTGTTGTACCTTTTAGATTTTAATTCATCTTTCTGTTTCTCTCACTAATGCGATAATACTATTTGTACATATGGACCTGATATATTTTACTTACCAATCCAGCTATATCCTTTTATCTACAAAAGCCCTGAATTTATCTTTTTTATAGCTGAATAATACTTCATTGTGTAAAAATATCACATCTTCTTTATCTGTTACTTAGTTGATGCACCTTTGGGTTGTCTCCAAGATTTAGCTATGAGAAATTTTGCTGCTATAAACATTGGTGCACATATAATGCTGTGTTATTGATAATTTCAGTTCTTTTGGAAAAATACCTAAAAGGGGAATAGCTGGCTTGAATGAGACCTCAAATCCTAGCTTTTTGAGGAATTTCTGTACCGATTTCCGTAATAGTTGTACGTGCCTGCACTTTCAACAGTGGAGAAGGGTTCTTTTTCCCACAACCTCTCCAGTATTTGTTATTGATTGGCTTTCTTTCATTTTTTTTTTTTTTTTACAAAAGTGGGGATTAAATTCAGGCCCTTGTGCCTACCAGGCAAGCACTTATTCTACTGTGCTATTTCCCCAGCCCCCACTTGACTGCTTGATGATAGCCATTCTTTCTGATATAAAATGATATCACAGCATTGTTTTAATTTGCATCTCTTGAATGACCAATGATGTTGAACATTTTTTCAATATATTTATTTGCATTTATATCTCTTCATCTGTTAAGTGTATATTTATCTCAGATGCCTTTTTTAAATTTGCTCTTTGATTTTTCTTTTCATGTATTTAGTACAAGGTCTACAGGGTCTCATTGCATAGATTGGACTTGCAGTGATCCTCCTGCTTTCAGCCTCCCAAGCACTGGGATTACAAGCATGTGCCATCACACCCAGTCTCAATCACTTTCTCAGTGTGTCTCAGGGGGCGGGACTGACACAGAACGCTGGGGATCGAACCCCAGCCATTGCACTCTGCCTAAGGAGGCACTTTAGTCCCTTGTGCCATTTGGCCAGCCACTCTCTGAATTTTGGAGGCCTGAATTTCTTTTGTAATTCTTTATATGCTCTAGGTAGGAGTATTTTGTCTAAAAAGAACAGTCTGCCATTATTGTTTCCCACTTTGTGAGTTTCGTTTTTACTCTCTTGGTGGTTTCTTTTGATGTGCAGAAATTTTTCAAAAAGATAAGATCCCAATTGTTGATTCTTTGAAGTTTATGCTTTGAAGTTTGATTTTTGTTCATGAACTCTTTATCTACCTCTATGTCCTTATGGTTTCTACCTACCTTCTCTTCCAAAAGATTAAGTTTCTATTTTCTTTCTTTCTTTTTTTTCATTTATGTATTTGTACAGGGTCTCACTACACAGCTCAGACTTGTAGTGATCCTCCTGTTTTCAGCCTCCCCAGCATTAGGATTATAGGCATGTGTCAGCGTGCCAGGACTCAGTTGCCAGTTCAGGGCACCCAGGAGCTGGGCTAGGGATTAAATTCTGGAGCTTGCCAAAGCAGGCAATTAGTCTGCTGAGCTAACTTTCTGGTCCAAGTATTGCAATTTTAATATGTATTTAAAATTGTATTTATCTTCAGCCCAGATCTTTCTCTTGCATTAGCTTGTGCTCATTCATGATACTTAGAAATGTGCCATAAATATAAATCTAAACAAAGCCTAATTGGTTTTTCCATATATGTATGCTTCTAATCTTTCATTTATTATTTAATTGGTACAGCTTGGACTCATAGTGATCCTCCTGTTTCAGCCTCCCTAGCACAGACATCACAGGGGTGCACCAAGATGCCCAGTTTCACTGGCCAGCTCAGTGCAGGGCTGGCATGGTATGTGGTACCGGGGATTAAGCCTAGGTCCTTGTACTTGCTAAGCAGGCATTTGGCTACAGAACTGTCCTTCTGGCCCTCTAATGATTCTTATTAAATAAAGATACAGAAATCTACAGAGTTTCCCAGATGAATACTAGCCTTGCCTTTGCTCTCTTTCTTGGCTTAAGACCCCACATCCAGTTCCAAACCTCACCGAAGCCAACTCTAAAAAATGCCTGTAGGGCCAGCCAAATAGCTCAGTGGATTAAAGTCCTACAAGCAAGTGCAGAGGCCAGGGGTTTGAACCCAAGGCCTGCCATGCTCGCCCCACCCCTGGGGCTCACTGAGACTGCAATTGAGACTGGGTATGGTGGCACAGGCCTACAATCTCAGCTTTTCAGAGGCTGTAAATCAAGCGGATCACTACAAATCTGATCTAGTAGTGAGACCCTGAACACTCTGTGGATCCTTCCCTAAAATACAAAAAATAAAAATAAAAATATAAAAATGAAAATGCCCATAATCTTCCGACCATTTACCACTTCTTCTACTATCATTTCAGTATACACAGCTATTATCACTTATTGAAACCATATCAAAAAATTTCCTTTGCTCCTTTGTAGCATTACCGATGTCATCACTACCAAGCTAAAACAGTTTCTGTTTCTTCCTGGCTTCAAGTACTTCCAGGAGCTTTCAAACATTTAACAGCAGTCTACAGGACCAAACAGAGTTAGACCTTGTGTATCTTTCTCACTTGCAGACATTTCCTCTGCCCCTGCCTTTCCTGGAGAGGTGATGTCTTTTATTTCCTGAGTATGCCTTGCTCTGGGCAACTCTACTGGCATTCCTCTGATAGAACCAAAGTATTTTGACTTTGTTTTTCCTCCAAATTTTTTACATTCAGTAATACTCCATGTCATCTCTAGAGAGTAGCTTCTGTTGACCAACCAATGTGAATATTTTAACTCCAGAATTTCTTTCAACTCTATCATTTTATTTTTATTTAAAAGTTTTTAGTAACATGCAATACTACTGAAAGAGCCCTTAATCTGTTGCTTGTTGCAATGTCTCTCTCTTTCCTTGACGATCCACTCATGTTAGTCTCCTATTGAAAATCATGAGCAGGACTGCTACAGCGTGGCCCACCCCCTTCCCAACTAAACTGTCTGGACGGCACAAGCCTGAGGGCAGGACGGATATCTGAAAATACTCTATTTGCAGGTGTGTGCAAGTTTGCATGTGGGTTTAGATACTTATTTGGTTTTAAACAGTCATTTAACATCTATTTAGCTAAAAAGCCACCAATTTCGGTTTTGAAACTTAGTTATCTACCTTTTTAAAAAATTTTCTAGAATTGACAACTTTTTCAAACAATATATCAGCAGTTTTAGGTCCAAAAAAAGCTATATTTCCTGGAGATAGGACTAAATCTCCAGAGTACAATTTAATGTTATATTTTCAGAAGGAATAAAGAAACGCTATGAGTTGAAAAAGAATTTTGATTTTGAGTCACATGCACCTGCGTTTATTTTCCAACTAGTAAGTAGATTATCTAAACTCTAAATTTATTTATTTTTAAAATAATTTTGTTAAGAATCAAATAGCAATGAGACAGTTTCAAAACTGATTATTAGCACAGTTTCAATGATTAATACATCGCATATTGTTGTCTTAGTAGTTTTATGAGGTGATCTATAACTCTGATTCTTTTATTCATAAAATAAATGCACATATGATGAATTTACAAAAGTATTGTCAGGAAACTGGATGTGATTCTACTGAAGCCAGCAGTAAGGGAGAAAATCATGGCACACTGCTAAAATCTGGAAGACCGCATAGAGCAGTTCATTTTTTTTTTTTTTTTTAATTTTAATGCCTGGAATTGAACTTAGGACCTTGCTCTTGCTAGACAGGTGCTTGTACTGCTGAGCTGTATCCTCAGCCCAACATTGTTTTATTTTAAGTAAGCTACTGCTCAACTGGTTTTGAACTTTGCATAGCCATTTAGATGTTTGAACAAAACAACAGTTGTAAAGTTAAGGTAATATAAAAACATGACTGGTTATTTTGTATAAACAAGCTTGTGCCTTTAATTGCAACACAAACATACACATATATAAACTATAGTTATATAATTTAGCATTTCAATATCTGGGATTTACTTATATAGTACATAGGGAAAGTAATTGGCATTGAGGGGCTAGAATATGCCTCTCCAAAAAAATGTTAATGTTTCTCTTAGTCCAATGCTGTCAGCTAGTAGAAGTAATGGAGTACTTACTGCTTATTCCACAGTAGCTAGTATTATTTCTTTAGTATTATTTTCCTAATATTTCATTGCTGAAATTTTAGATGAGCTGGTCATTACTTGGTTAAAACATCATGTTGCTTAAAATTTAGTGAGCCGGATTTTTAACATCATTGTTTTGGCTAATATAGTGACCAGGTTAAACTCTTGTCCTAACTGGGGCTTTTCAAGGGAAACAATACAACACCAGACTCATTTTATAAGAATTATATATCAAGACTACAAGAAATCTGTCCATATACTAAAGACGCAAAGAGTCAGCTAAGGACCTGGATCCAAATATCCGGTATGAGTCCAGCTGAAAACCCAGAGCTCGTAACACTGCCTCCCACAAGTCCAGCTGGAAGCTTAGAGCCCACGACAGTGTCTCATGCAGGCCCGCTTCAGGGATCTTCCCTGGAAAGGACCAAAGGTCAGTGGTGGCAGCTAGAAAATCTGTGCCAGTGGGGTGAAGGATCTGTGCCAGCAGGCAGAGTGATCTGCCCTGGAGCCTGGAAACCAAGCCCAAGGTATTCATCCTCAGCAACAGCGAGGTCCCATGTTCCTCCTCCAGTCAGCACAACCAAGTTCACCAGAAAGGCGAGTATGACAAGGCCCCCAGCAGGACAGCACAAGAGATCTGAGCTTCCAGCAGCTCAAACAGCTCCCTTAAAAGCCTCTGAGCAGCTCTTCTAATTCTGCCTCTTTTGCAGCTGGCAACAACACTTAATGTGGGCCTCCCACATCCAGTGCCATGCTGGCTCAGTTCAGCTGGGTGCAACAAGTGGACCACCAGCTGGCAATGCAGGGCAAATGCCCACTGAATGTTAGTTAGACGTGACCTAACATGCAGTGGATGAAAAGACTTATCTACTTACACATTTTCTCTTTGTGCAGGCTTGAGTTGTCTGTTACAGTCGGTGCTTAAACATGCACTTTAGAGTTCACGGCAGCAGCTCCAGAGTTCCAGATTGTGTGGTCAAAAAACAGTAAACCTGGGGCTGGCGAGGTAGCTCAGTGGAGCAAATGCTGCTTACACAAGTGCAGGAACCAGTTTGATCCCTGATAGCACCTGCCATGCCAGCCCTTCCCCAGGGCACTGAACTGGCCACCAAGTCCCAGGGGGAGTGGTGGTGCACGCCTATGCTCCTCCAGTGCTGAGGAGGCTGAAAACAAGAGGATCACTACTAGTCTGACTTGCACAGTGAGACCCTGTACCAAATATGTTAAACCAACAACTACAAGTAAGCCTGCATTCCCCATGTCGCAGAGCTCCCAGCGAGCCTCCAGCTAATGGCTTCACATTGTGGCTCCATAGAGAAATCAGTTCTACCTCTCCTAATATCATTGCATTTTGTTATTATGGAGAAGATTAGAATGTACCATAAAACCATAGGCAAAGCAGTGAAAGAATGCATCAAAAGAAGTAGTATGTTAATTAGAACCTTTCCTCCTACTCCTCTTCTGGGGAAAGCCTCCTGCACAGGTGAGCTCCTTTTCCTAGAGCTTCCTGGTGCTAGTCCCTTGATGTGTCACTGCTTCAACAAATATTAACCTGCAAACAAATCTGAGAAAGGCAATAGGATTTTAACTGGTCAATACCATCCTGTGCAATCTCATAATTTATTCTCCTAAAGCCAAGAGAAGATGGAACTTCTGACTTCTTGAGCATATGTTTGTCTGCAATAAAACAAACAGGATGCTTTTGGGGTCCCCATAAGCAATAATCTATTGGCTTAATCATCTGAACTCTGGTACTAGTCAAGAAAACAGTTATTCATATACACATTTTCATCAAAATCAAACTTTTCACCGCAAAATGTATTTGCAATTTATTATGGATTTTCTTAATTATTTTATAGCTGCCAAAATAATAAATTCATCAAGTAAAAGGTCATGCAGTTTTCTTAAAATTATTCTAAACTTGAAAAAGTGGTAAATCTTGTTTTTCTATGTTAGTAGAAAAGCTTATATGTCACAATGTTACATGACTTAAGAATATATAGTTTTCTGTTGGTACTTTATAAAGATATAGATACTAATTTCTAGTGAGTTTCTTAAGAGAAGCTTGCTAAGCAAGGTAAAGTTAAAATGTTTCATTGAATTCTAAGAAAATACAAAGGCAGCATTTCAATTTAAAAGTAAGTTGTCAGAACCGGGTGTGATGGAGCAGGCTTGTAGTGCTAGTGCTAGGGAGGCTGAGGCAGGAGGAATCTTGTCAGTTCAAGATCTGTCTGGGCTATAAAGTGAGCTCAAGGCCAGGCTGAATTTCACAGTGAAATCCTGTCTCAAAAAGACAAAAAAAAAAAGAGTGAATTATCAATTATTTTTTCTTTTGTGATGTATTGCTTTATTCATGTCATTTTGATTTAAAAAAATAAATTCCCATGATGAATATAATGGACAGTGTATCTGTATTGTATTGCATGTATGAATCTAACTTTGTTTTTTCAGAATGTTATAAAGTGCCTAAAACTTTTAGCTAAATCTAGTTAATAATATTTACTTTGTAAATATTTACAATAAAAATTAATTAACAATTGGTCTTCACGTGAAAATGTAGTTGTCCAAACACTACAGAAAATGATAATTAGGAGAGATAAGTAGTGCACATTAAAATGTTTTAATTTTTTTTGGTCATATAGATGGACTGTAAGCTATTATTATTATTGTTGTTGTTATTGTTGTTTGTGGTAGGTTCAGGCGGGGCAGCACTGCATGTAGTGCTAGAGATCAAACCGTTGTCCCTGACTTTGCCTAAGCTTGCCTATGCAGGCACTTTAGACCACTGAGCCAGCTTACCAGTCCAGAACTTACTTTCAATGTGTGATTTAATTAAGTTCAGGTGTCATAGCACATACCTGTAATCCCAGAACCATGCGAGGGTGAGGCAGAAGCATCATTCCAGCCTGTTCTAGCCTCGCCCAGGCTACGCAGTGACTCAGGGACACCCAGTCTCAAAATAAGAGAACTTGTGAGGTAGTTGCTTGTAAAGGCCCTGGATTGTTTCTTATTGGAAACTTTCTATTGATACACACGTGCTTTGGATTACAAGCATGTTTCTGGAATGAGCTACGCTCACAAACTAAGGTTTTACTCTTTAAATGAGTTTACTAGTCATTCATAGCAAAGACTACATCTATCGTTTTCTTCTTCTGAAGTGATTTCGTAGATAAATGAACAGTTCTTAAAACAGTAATAAAAATATCATTTACCACAATCATTGGTGTGCACTGTTACATTTTTATAGTTACATAGCTAGTAACATAGTAATATGAATCATTTTTTTTCTTTTTTTTTTGGTGGAACCAGGGATTGAACTCAGGCCCTTACACTTGCCAGGGAAGTGCTTATTCCACTGAGCCATCTCCCAGGTCCCTAGTAATATGAATCAGAGAATGATACTTTTTTTTTTTTAGAAAAAGAACTGAACAGTTTTTATTTAAAAAAAAAAAACAACCTCCTTTCCACTGATCCGACTTATTCCAAGATTTGTTTTTCTTTTTTACTTTCATTCTTTACTCTGTGTTTTTGTTTGTCTGCTTGATCTCTGAGGTGGAGCCTTGCTATGTAATTCAGCCCAGCTTTGAACCTACTATGTAGCCTAGACTGGCCTACATTTAGAGCATCTCCTTCCCTCAGTCTCCCAAGTGCTAGGATTATACATGCGCAGCACATGTGGCTTATTCTTAGATTTTTGTATTTAAATTTCTCCAAGATTTAGAAATAAAACAGGTTTTAAAACTATAAAATAATAGAACACAAGTGTTCTATTTCTAAATCTTGGAGAATTTATATATAGCAAACACATTCATTATAGCAAATTTGGACGTGTACATGATACATTTTGCTTATTCTTTTTTCCATTCCACCCCCTCTCATCAAGTCCTTTTCCTTTCCTTCTTCATAAAAGCTTTGTTTCCATTTTTTTCTTCTGTTATATATATATATATATATATTTTTTTTTTTTTTTTTTGTCTTTTTGAGACAGGGTCTCGCTATGCAGTTCAGGCTGGCTTTAAGCTCACTTTGTAGCTCAGGCTGGTCTCGAACTCACAACAATCCTCCTGCCTCAGCCTCCCGAGTGCTGGGATTACAAGCATGCGCCACCACACCCGGCTTTTGTTATATTTTTTACTTGTCCTTTTCTTCCTTTCCTCCTCCCTCCTCCCATAATCCCCTTCTCACTTGAGCATTTCTTTTAATTTCATCCAAGCCTTTTGATTAACAAAGAAGAACCATGGTATATTTTGTTGGAAACACTAATGCTATGCAAAGGATGCATTAGAACTGGGTGTGCATGAATACTGGTACTAGAGATAACAAGGTACACTACTTAATATGAAAACTAGTGTGTGACTGCTGCCAAGGTGTCCACTGTACCCCTAACTCTCAGCAAGAAAGAGCACCAGAACCCTTCGTAGTAGGAGGAAAGAATGAAACGACAATGCCCACCTGTGCACTTGCTCTCATATAAAGAACTCTTTGAGTCAAAACCTTCTTTTCTAGAATCCATGTTACCTTTTGATTTGATAAACACATTCCCTCCCTGGAGAATATCTATATTCTTTTCATGCTTATTTATTCTGTGTGTTTTGATGCAGAGTGAACAGGATGTGGGAGCCTCTCAAAATTAATCTTGAGTGGAATCAAAGGAAATAAGGAGAAGTGTTGATTTTGGTTTTAGTTCTTTCCCTTCTACTCAGATCCCTTCAAAGGTTTAATGCATACACTAAGTGATGTGTCTGATTTTATGCTTACAAATCATATATATATACATACCCTTTTCATTACAAACACAAAATGAGTCAATAATATTTACTTGAAATCTTTAGTAGGTAAAAAGAGACACTGAGTGACAAAACTGACTTAAATTAAATGGGATACTTAAACAAGTACTGCAGGTTACCCGTACAATATGGATACTAAAAAGTTTCAATTCACTGCTGCACTCATTTGTCTTTTCTCCCCTGTGACCACAGGCATAAGTGTCTATGTCCCATAATTTGAGGAATTTATTTGCGTAAGATCTAAATTGATGACTGGGGCTACTTTCCATTCATCATTTCCCATTTTTCATTATGTTTGAATTTCATATAAATTTGATTCAAGATCAGCAGCCTATGGCAATTTTTCTGAGATGAAGGACGATGAAAACAGAAAGATAAAAAATTGAACTGACAGTGTTGTATGGAAAGTTAGTGATGTACAACTTGCTAAACTCTATCTGCTGGGTTTTGCAACCAGCTCTCAGACAAGGGGGCCATGCAACCCCCACTGAGATCATTATGGGACACGCTCTTTATAATGTAATACATAAATATCCGTGTTAAGTGATTTCACATTAGTGTAGTTTTAGTGTTTGTGACACAAACTTGAATTAAGGTAGACATAAAATAAAAACATTACCATTCCTGAGTTATTACATTACAGGTGAAGAGTTGCATCTGGAAAAGAGATTTATGAATCCATACAATAGTACCTGAGTAATGCATTAATGGGGAAATTGTATACTTACTAACCAGAATTTCTTTTGAAAATAATTATATATGAACAATTTAGGGAACAAGAGAATATAATTGTTTATTCATTCACTCAGTCATTGTCAGGATTGCCTGAGGAGTGGCAAGAGGGATAATCTATAATTGAGTAGTGAACCAAACTGATTATTCTTCCCATGTGGAATTCAAAATCCAGCGAGAGAATAGAAAATAAACCACCAGTTGTAGAGCAGATCTGGATCATTACACATGACTCAGTTGTTGGGAGGCAGTTCAAGATTATGACCTTGCAGAAATGATTTCCAGACTGCTTCTTAGACATAGCTGCATATATATTACACTGTAAGGGATATAGATTTTCAGAAAGAAAGAGCCAAGTAAGATACAGCTATGACTTTTGTATTTTGATGTGATGGTATCCATTCACTAAATCATTCAGACTCAAGAAGATGTGAGAAAAGTTTATTGAAATTAATCCACCCATTGCATGGAAAAAAGATAGGGACTCTTCTGCCTTGATGACAGCTTAGATGGAAACAGTGAATGTTTTGAAGATGTTATTTATTTCTGCAAAACACGAAGAAGCTTGAGAAAGTGTGGAAATAAAAACAACCTTAAGAGAACACACTCTCATTGACAATCCCTCATGCTTTGTGTGGGATGGAAAGGCTGCACAGGTGGCCGACAAGCGGGCTGGCTGTCATGCTGATTTCCTAGCTGAGACACCACAGAGGCAATCTTATTGGAGGAAAATATGGGTTGGTTGGCCAAAGGGCAAGGGTGAGTTGGGTTTTATACAATTAAGAAGGCCTGGTGTATTTGGTATTTTTCTTAGAGCAAGATGGTACAACTTTATAATCCAGCATTATACCAGCTGTGATTAATGGGTTTGTTATTTAATCTGACTGTTCCTCATTTATTTCTTCATCACGTGAGAATTTGCATAGCAACAGAAGCATGAGATCACTATAATTATTAAAAGAATTAATAAAGTAAAATTTTTAGGTTCATGCCAGACACAAAAACAGTATCTGAGGAATTTTCGTTTTAGATTTCTTAATCATGTTTTTTTGTTCTGGACCCAGACCTGAAATCCTTAACTTGAAAAAAGAAGATGTTTATATTGGCTTCAGGCTGAGCCCATGGCCAGCATGGCACAGTGAGAGGTGACAGTGAAAAAAAGGTGTTTGTTGCACGTCAGCCATGGAGCAGAGAGTAAGGGAAAGAAGAGAGAGGGAGCAATAACCTTTCTGGTCATGCCCTAGTGACTCCTTCTAACCCGGCTCTACCTCCTGGTTCAACTCTGAGCTTGGGAGTAGAGTCAGCATCGCCCAACAAGCTTTCATTTAGATATTTAAGATAATAAAAGAATATCCCCTGTCATAACAAAATAAAAACTGTATATTTAAGAAACAGAAGCCTAAATTTATTGGATGAGGATGGGGACAAGGAAGAATATCATAGACTTCAAGACACGCTACAAGCAAATGAGCTCTGATGGTTTTTGGAAGGTTTGAGAACAGATGCAATTTTAATTGAAAATAGTTATTCTCATTGTAAGCACCTACTCAGACTCCCTTCTGGCACCAGGTCTAAACAGGGGATGACTTTCACATTTGAAAAGAAACAGCTTAGAGACTAAGACATTATAAATACATGGGTGTGAAAGCAGCAGAGAACAAGGAGTGAGAGAAGCCATGTGTCGCAGATAACAAGGAGGAGGAAATACTGAGAGGACAAAGGCCCTGGCAGTGCGCCCAGGGCCCAGGGCCTGAGCGACCCAGCAGGACCACAGCCAGGGGAGGTGGCTGATCTCTGTAGTCACGGTTTGCGGGGGAAGTCTCTGAGACATCCTTTCTTTATTATTCAGCCCAATCTCCCTCTGCAGAGCTCGCTTCTTCCTCACTCTTCACTTTTACTTTTTACATAAATTTTGTTTAAAAAATATAAAATAGTTTTGTTAGATTATAGCTGCTTTGTGCAAAGTTCTATTTTTTTCTGTGTTCTTCAACATTTAGTATTTTTTATTTTTTATTTTTATGTTTTTTATCATAGGGAAAGGTCTACAGGGTGTCTAGGGTTTCACTACTAGATCGAACTTGTGATCTGCCTGTTTTTTTTTTTTTTCCAGAACTAAGGGTTGAACTCAGGCCCATGCACTTGCCAGGGAAGCACTTATTCAACTGAGCCATCTCCCCGGCCCAATGATCCGCCTGTTTATAGCCTCCGAAGAGCTGGGATTACAGGTACATGTCACCATGCTATCTTGATGTCTCAATTGCTATTTCAGTGTGCCCCCGGGTGTGGGGCCAGCACTGTAGGCCCAAGGGAGGAATTCCTGGCCCCTGCACCTGCTTGCAGGTGCTTCAATCCACTGAGCTATTTGTCAGGCCCACATTTAGATTTTTATTTCACCACTTTTGAGAAAATATGATGAACTTATGAATCAAGAAACATTTTGCCAATGCATTTATAATCGAACTTATGAATCAAGAAACATTTTGCCACTGCATTTATAATCTAATAATTATGTATTCTATACCTCCTTGTGAATTTTCTGCTTCAAATATAAAAATGATTAATGTTACTGTAATGTTTTATTTTGTATCCTGTCTATTACTTCTATTTTCATCAGCTTATTTCCAGAAAACAAAGCATGTAAGTTTTGTGTTTGTGGAGTTTTAAGAAACATTACTGATTTAAGATGTGAGTCTTACCCATCTTTGCTTTGGATTCCTAAGCCAATTTCCTGCCAGATCAATTTTTGTCTATCTCTCGGTAGAAGATTATGTTGTGCATCGTGCAGTTTTTTCCAATTACACGTGCTGTGGCTGTCTGTCCCACTGCTTTCACTGTGTTTGTTATCCGCATTGCGAGTTGTAGAGACAATTATTGATCAAAACACAGTCCTTTTGCTCTCACACAAAGAAGCCAAAAGAAGTGAGGTGGCTCTGATTCCTCTCTGTGTGAGGAAGGGAGCAGCCCCTTTTCCCTATTTACAGTGTCGTAAGCACCCAGCTCTGAGATGTCCTGTACTGAACATCCACAGCTGCTTCTCCATGCCATGAAGCGCGTGTCCTGTCAGGTTCCTACTTCTCAGTGTTGTGAAGAACATGTATGTAATGATAATACAGAAGTTCCTGAGAGGGGTTTTGAAATACTGTATCCTGTATCCAAAATTAGTAACACAGTAGGCATCTATATCTACTGCATTATAAGATTATAGTATGACTTTCATACCAAGATGATTTTTAGATAGAAATAATTTATTTCTATCCTTCCCTCCACCAATAGGTAAGTTGTTCTTCTAAAGTATTTGATAAAATGTTGCTGCACAGTGGGAACAAGGGGAGGAGCAGAGAGAAGAGAAAAATGAGATAAATTAATTAATTTATTGCCACTGAGTCCCTTGACTTAAACCAGCACTCCCTCTATATTCTTGCTCCTCGTAAGTGCTGTTTTCTGTGTCTTCAGCCAAGTAGAAAACTATCTCTGAGGGGTAAAATGTGCTCCCAGGCAAACTCTTCCATTTTCTTGACCTTCCTCACACTTTTCTAAAGTGCAGACCTAATTATTCAATTGCTAATACTTTTAATAGAAAAGTAGCGACATCACCACTCAATTCTCTGGTCCTCATTACTCACTCGCTTTCCTCTCTTGGCTCTGGGAGAACTGACTCTCTTCCATTTCTTCCAGCATGCCCAGTTCCTCCCTAACTGAGAATAACCAAGAAGATAAGTAAGCTATTCAATATTTTTTAAATTAATTTATTTCATCAACAATGTATGAGTTGTGTTTAAATCAGACAAATGAAACAGATAAGAGTTGGCTACATATCTCAGCGAACTAAGAGCCTGCTTAGGCAAGTGCAGGGACCAGGATTTGATCCCCAGCACCATAAGCCCTGCCGTCCCTCCCCCCAGCGTGCTGAGCTGGTCACTGAATCCAGGCATGGTGGAACATGCCCGGAATTCCAGCTGTCTTAGTTATTCTTCTCTTGTTGCTGGGACAAATACTGAACACTCATAATGAAGGAAGGAAAGGTTTATTTAGCTCACATTTGATGCAGGTTTCAGTCCATGTCCAGCTGACTCCAAGGCAGAGCAGCACATAGCAGAAAGCAACTTTTCATGTCTGCAGCAAAGAGCAAGAAAGCAAGGGAGGAGATCAGCAGCAGCTCCAGCAGCCGCTTCTCTCCCACCTTACATTGTAATGCAGATTACCTGGCCCTGGGCAGGTGCAGCATCCACACCCACAGGGATCAATCACAAACTCCAGAAGAGGCCCCATGAGGGCATGAGGCTTTGGGTGGACGCCTGTACACAAACCATAACATCAGCCCTGGGGAAGCTGAAAACAGGAGGATCACTATGAGTCTGACCTGCACAATGAAACCCTCTACCATGTACATAAGAAAGAGAGAGAGACAGAGACAGAGACAGAGACAGAGAGAGAGAGAGAGAGAGAGAGAGAGAGAGAGAGA
>PVKA01011891.1:0-59443 GCA_004027165.1 Ctenomys sociabilis
AGAAAATGTACGCAGTCCACAGTGTGTTGTTCCTGAGCGCCGCCTCCCTTCTCTCCTCCTGCTCTATACTGACCAGACCTGCAGGTCCGAGTCTATCTATACCAGTGGTTGCAACTCAGCTCACCACATGTTATTTATTTGTTCTTTTACCAAGAAAAAGATATTAATGTAGAATTGTACTATTAAAAAAAAAAAAAAAACCTAAGACCTCATTATTCAAGCTTAATTGCAGTGTTGGCACTTTCCAATAAACAAGTGAGTTTTTGCACTGCAGTGTGGCACCCAGTCCCTGAAACATTTGCGCTCACTGGTCCATATCAAGTCTCACCCTCTTAATAAGGTGATGGACACATAGGGCAGCTGAGGACCTCTGTGCTGAATGAAGGGTGAATGATAACTAGCTTCTTACTTTCTAGGACCTAGAGCCCAGTAGGAAAATGAAGTGCTCCGAATGAGACATGCGCACTCAGGGTGCTGTTTGCAGCAGCCACCATTCCACAGGGCTGTGCGTGCACCCTTGGAATGTGTGGGGAGGTCTACTATCACAGCACACTTGGTAAAAACCCACACTAGGTTTTCCTGATTAAACTCATATTTTTAAAAACAAATTAGCTGTTAAATATCTTCCTGCTATTAGGAAGGAAGCTCTCACCTTTTAATGGAGCCTACAAGTTTGGCAACCTGCCTGTTAGTAACTTCAGGTATTTATAAGCTTAAGAAAGATACAAGGCACATATGGCTTATTTAAAAATTTGTTTAACTCTTGAAGAGTCTGGCAGCATTGTTTCCAACACAGTTGGAAGACAGCAAACACATTTCCTCCTTTGTAATGTCCCTGGGCAATCCATCAGCATGAATTGCATTTTTCTTTCTCAAATAGGATCTAAGCTTTAAAGAAATGGCTTACTGACTTATTTCAGCCAAATGCAAAAATTTGAAAAGTTTGGGCAACATTTGACATTAAGAAGCCCAAGTCTTATGCACTGAAAACACAGTAGCAACAAACTTAGGAAGCAGAGGAAGGCCGCCAAGGATGCAGGGTTAGGAAGAATGATGTTAGCTCCACGAGAGTGCACTTATAAAGAATAAAAGAAACTAAGTACTGTTTTGTGTCGCCTATAAATTAATTTCTCAAAAACCCATTTTATAGTAGGGTCAGACACTGACTAGTTGGTACAGGAAACTGTAGTCTAAGAGACAGTCACCATCCCTTTCTAGCTAAGTTGATGATATCAGCAGGAACAGGCAATCTCAACCTTCTGAGCCCAGCCTAGGTCCTCCTTGTGAAGGCATACTACTTGCCCGTGTTTGGCTTTTGTGTGAACTTGAAGTAAACATAAAATGGGAACCAAATCGAGTATCTCCTTTTAGAACTTATTCCTGATTTACAAAACTTATCAAGTCACACCAGTACCGTTGCTTCCAGTCCCTAAACAAGAATGAATACAATTATGTCTATGTTTTTTTCTAAAGAACATCTTTAATCTTTAATTGCCCACTGCCCGATCTCTTGGAGCCCTGGTGTTGCGTTCTCATCTGTAAAATGGAGTCACCGGATTATAAAAATGACATATTAGCCCTTTTCCTGAGTGACCTTTCCCTTCCTATGAAATGGATCATTTTAAATTTTCAACTGGAGCTGAATGGCCTGATTTGGCATTTCTCGGGCTCTTCCTGAGTTTAGAACAGATAACGATTTCACATGTTTGTTCTTTTCTAGTCCCTTCAGCAGACTTTGCTAAAGCAGCCTCTGTAAATCATACCAAATGGGTTGGCTCCATAAACGCCATTAATAAATACAGTAAACAATGAATGCCTATGCAGTTTGCACATAAAACAAAGCACCACACAGATCTACAAAGCAGTGGCCACAGCCTGGGACATGAAGCTTCAAGGGGACGTGACCACGCTGTGGCTCTGGCTGGGCATCCTCAGGGTGTCACACTGCCTTGTCTCTGAAGGCAGGGAAAAGTGTGTTCACAGCCAGATTCACAGCCACTCCTCTGACAAGGACTGAAAATGGAGCTGTCAAAAGTAACAGAACTGTGTTTAATCCTTGGCATTTTACTATGCTTTACGGAATCCATTTCAACTGCAAGTGTTTGGGAGAGAAGTGTCCAACTGCAACGCCTTTAAGGTAAGTCAGAAAGATTTCTCAATGAAACAGACTCACGAAAGACCCGGTGACAGCTGAATGCTATCTGTCCCTTACACTATTCACATTTAACAGAATAAAGATGTGGGCCATTTTAACAAGACTGCTAAGGATGCTGAACACCATAAAGAACACCCACAGATTTTAGGTGCCCTAAGAAAGATTCCTCAAATGCTCCAGAAAGGGGCAAGGACAGCTTCCCTCTTCCGAGAACCAACCCTCACACTGCATGTGGCCAGCAACTATTTATTGAGCTACTGCTCTGAATGTTTGGTACCAAGCCGGGTCCACATGGCTCATTCTCCAGAAGGAGACAAACAACAGGAGAGGTAATGAAGAACATAAATCAGGGTGCAGCAATTGGAAGGGACAGGGAGGCCCATCTGAGGAGATGCTCCCTGGAGACTTTAGCTAAATCTATAACAGCCAACACAGAGGCAGCAGAGTACTGCAGGCAAAGGAAACAAGTGGAGGGAAAAGTAGCCTATCATGTGAGGTGGAGGAAAGGCCAGTGTGGTGAGAAGTAGCAGGAGGAGATTTTAACGAAGTGGTTTTTTTTTTTTTTTTTTTTTTTTTTTTTTTTTTTTTTGTATTTTTTTCTTTTTAACCAAACTTGAAGTTACCTCAGATAGAAACCCTAGCCACTTAATATGACAAACACTGAAAAATGCACGTAAGCAGATGCTAAGAGAAAAATAAAAAAGGAACTAGGGTTTGACAGTGATGGCTATAAATCAAAGATAAGCAATGACAAGCGACAATGTCACACTATGTAAGAGGATGGGACTGTCACAGATCAGGGATGCCTAAGAAGATAATGAAGACTACGTTCAATGTGGGATCGCGGAGAAGAAAGAGGAGAAGTGAAAAAACAGGCCGAATCCTAAAGAAGTCTATGTCCTAATTAATTGCTCTATACCAATGCGCACTAATACATCTTCAGTTTACCCCGTAGTTATATAACAGGCTACCTTCAGGGGAAGATGGGTGAGGGACACACAAGGTCTCTTCACACTACTGTTGTAACTTAAAAAAAAAATTTATTTTCATTTCTTACATTTTAAGGTAACTTTTTTTTAAAAAATTATTTTCATTTCTTACATTTTAAGGTAACAATCCAAAACAGAAACTCATGGCTGAATGCTGAATGCATTTCACATTGTTCACTTATTGTTACCATTATCTGCCACCCATTTTTCAGATCATTTCTCTGGAAATCTTGCTGGGCAGAAGTGGGTAAATTAATTCATTTAATTCATTTCGACGATGACCAAGACGGAACCTGACACACATAATCTCCCTTCCATTTCCCCTGCCAAACCTGCTCCTGGAGCAGATCAAGTGTCCAGCCAGCCAGATATACCTAGCAATAAGCATTCTTTTCATAAGCCCCAGGGAGACTGCTCAAGAAAGTAAGGGTGCAGGGCGGGGAGGGACACCAGGACTGCTGACCAAGATGAAATCACTCCCAGAAGAAAGGGAAATCAGAACAAGACTGTTTCCTAGGGTCAGGCACCTCACACATACTGGGACACATTTGTCAACTGGCAGGGTATTATTGCTTCCTCTCCCAAACTCCAGGGAAGAACAGCATGGTGCAGGATGTGAACAAAGCTATGCCACAGGAAGCGCTTCCTCCAGAGCTCAGCACAGCAGGAAACAGCCACTCACACTACAGAGTGACTGTGCTAGAGCATGGTGACAGCGAGAGGAGACCAGGAAGGACAGTAGGAAGAAGACACGCCTGCTTCTGCTCCCAGGCTTAGCCCATGTAAACACGGGCAGGGAGCAGGGGTCACTGACCTCACCATGCAGCCACATCTACCAACGCTTAGAAAACAAGCCCAACACTGTGACGCTGACTTGAGGATTCTCCATAAGCTCACAGCAGGATCCACAAGACCCAACAGCAATGAAAGAAAGAACTAGCCAGCTGCACCTTCTGGGTGTGGGTGAGAAAGACCCTTCCCCCGGGAGCTGCTAATACACTGCAGTAGAGCCACATGGAGGACCGAAAGGCCTACACCTGTGGGCGACAGGCCAAGAACTGAGACGCTACACACGAACTGCCCAGGGCTCATTGCTGACTAATCATTCATATTTTTTAAATTTATTTTTACTTATTTTTTATTAATTTTATTGAGAAACTAATAGCAATGGGACTGTTTCAAAAACAGGTTTGTTACAATAATTACTACATTGCATATTGCTGTCTTCATAGTAGTTATTCATATTATAAGATGCTGACACAGACAAAGGATCTACAAACTTTGGTACAGGGTTTCAGGGTGAATCCTGAGGGGATCTGACTGACCCTGTCAGATAAAAAAGTTACATTTCTTATTATATAGGTCTTGCTTTATCTTGGTCTTAACCATCCAGCAATGACCATTTGTATTCTCTACTCTTTAATCTTCTGAGCTCAAAATGGATCTGATAAGGGCAGCTCCTTCATACGTGTATGCCAGGCTCAGAGTCTAGCACACAGAAAACTTCCCTAAAAGGGTAAGTACATGGCAGGAAAGGATCAGACATTAGATGGCTCCCAATAAGCCATCACCACAGACAGAGGCTTCCTGGCGCACTACAGGGTAGCGGGGAACCGTGCACCACTGCCCCACAGAAGATGGCAGAGCCCTGAGTAGTGGTGACTGGGTCCTCAGCAATCCAAGATGTGGTCCCTTCCATCTGAATGGTCTATCAAAGGAGGAACTGAGTGTGCCTACGGCACATGCAGCATTTTAAAGGAACAAACTCTAAGCCTCACAACTCATTCAGACTCAGAGCTGTCTAGTTCATCAAGAAAAAGCAAATCAAGAACCAAAGACCAGTGGAGAATTTTCTTAGGGGCTTGGGGAAGAGGCTAACAAGAGGCACATTTTGAATTTCCCATCTACTTTTTCGAGGAGCTCATAAAAAGCCTTCTTACCAACCATTATGACTTCCGAACATAGACAATGTGGGAGGACCCTGGATTCCCACAGGCCCTGCTTCTACCACTTGGAATGAACTAGCCTGCTACAAATGTGATTTGAGTTCACCTGCTCACAGTTCCAGGGTCTTCACAGAGCAGGACTCAGGAAATAGCTGCTGCTTTTGTTCCTAGGATTCTCCTAGTTTTTAAAAACACTGACTCTTAACCTGAGATAGAAACCCTTTCTCATAGGGAGCTACAAGTATTTAGTTTTGAAATATCCCTATCGAAATGCAAAATAAGAGGGAAGAGGAGAGGAAGAGGGAAGAGGAAGAGGAGGAAGAGGAAAAGGGGAGGAGAAAGAGGTAACAAAGTAGGAGCTGATTTTTAAACACATTAAGAGGAAGACTCCAGAAGACCACGTGACAGAGCCCAGCAGACTCTGGGCAGCAGTGGGCCACTGTGCAAGGGAAAAGAGAACATCAAACCAACGCTCCTGTCCTGTAAAGGGCTCTGGCCTACAGCTAAAATAAAATAACGGATACTAGGAAGCAGGGAGACAGAGGTTTTGTAAAAGGAAGAAACTAAGAAATGGGGAAGGGAGTTAAAAAATAGTTAAGATGAGTTGTGTACAACTCCCCTCGATGAATGTAATCATGAATACATGGCAAACATGTAGTATAAAAAGTATAACGAAAAAGAATACTGGTAAGAAACCTGGCAGGGATATGTATGTATACTGAGCTCTAAGGAGTGGGCATAAGAACTTTTTCCTTTTTATTCCCTTCTTTTTAAAAAAAAAAATTTATAACAATAGTAAGTACTGATTCTGTGTTTATAAAATAATTTCTCCCCTCAGTGCTAACGGAGATCTGGACATTAATGATTTTGGCGATGTGACATGTGGCAGAGATAAGCAGGAACTGAAGGGGGACTCGGCGGGTCCAGGAGGCAGGTCTCCCAGCAAGGAGCCGGTTATCCAGTTTCCTTTGCCACACCAAGGAGTTCTGGGGACCAGGCAACAGACACTGGGGCAGGATGCTGCAGAGAAATGGCTCATGTTCCTGATCCCGGCCTGTTTCACAATCTGTGATTATAAAACATGACCACCAGAACACATCTAACACCCCTAAGTCAAGAACCATTTGAAGAAAAATTGTTTCCTGGAATTTATGAAAATATCTAGCAACCCATATCTCAACTTCTAATATCACTGGGCAGGCTATCCAGTGAGAGCTGGGAACAAGGTTCCACATAATTACAGCCATGACATAAAGCTAAAAGTATTTATAGGTGACAGAAGCAGTAATGGGACAATCTTGCATTTGTTAAGAGGTGTCAGAAAGCCCAAGGGAACCCTAGCCACAGGGATCCTGGGCCCCTGTCTTGCCCAACCCCTCAACACCAGGTAGCATCAAACCACAGCATATAGAGGCAATGATTCAAGAGCCAGAGGCTGGATGGCTCACCATCCCAGGGCCCCAGTGTACCAATGAGAAGTCAGGGTTCTCTCCCTTTGTGCCTGCCTGCCTATCTCAGCTGCTATTATTCCAGAGCTCTAGAGAAAAAAATCTCCTTTTCATAAGCCAGTACCTTTTGCTGCTGCCAATAACAGTAGTAAAAACAAGAGTAGAGACTCCCTTTTCCCAGCCTGGTCAAGGGAACACTGATGTACCACAGCCCTGAGCAGCTTCCCTGACACCTGACCCAGGCCATTACTGGCATCCTCAGCAAGGATGCTGATGGCCACACTCAGTATCCTACCCTGGGAAAGAACCGGCAGCAGGGAATATAATGCCCCAGATTCTCTTCATCAAAGACTCCACAACGATGCAGCTAGAACACATCACTACAACAGTATTGGAGGAACGCACAACTCCCTCCATTCTTTTCCGGTGAGCAACATGGATGCTGAGGTTAATAAAAGTGAGCACAGGAGAGACCAGGCAATTTGCCTACCTCCTGACTGCAGCCTTAGCTGGCAGGTTTAATGCTAGGGCTCCTTCACACTCAAGCTAGGCTGGCCTCAAAGCTGAGCCTGGACTTGCAACCCGAGGAGGAAGCGAAGAGCCAGGGCAGAATGCATGCTCAAGGGCCTTGTTCTGAGCCATCATTTACATGACTTCTCCTGACAGTTTCCAGGCACACAAAGGAATCTTCATCTAAGGACCCAGACCATGTCCACACAGTTTCCTTAGAGTCACTGCTTACCAGGACCTTCTTAGCCCTTTCTTTTCTGCTGATATTGTCTGAGTGTAATAATTCAATACATTTTAAGCTTAGGGAAAAAAAAAAAACCTTAATACCATGCATTCTGAACTACTTTCTATATACATGCAGAAGAGGTATTTATTTTGATCTATTACATTCTTTGAAAACCCTACCTATCTAGTGCTGACACACAGGTATGACAATTTTTAAAATCGATCTCCTAATGATAAAGATTAAGGTTATTCTAATGTTTTTACTCTTCATAAAAAATAAAAACATATTTGGGGCTGGGGAGATGGTTCAGTAGAATAAGCACTTCTCTGGCAAGTGCAAGGGTCTGAGTTCAATCCCTGGTTCTGCCAACACACACACACACAACACACACACATCTTTGGACCTGCAAATGACAAATATACCAAGCCCTCATGTGAGATAAAGACTGCAATACCATTTTGGGTGGATGTGAAAACTCAGAGCTACAAGGCAGCTCTGCAGGTGACTGCATCAAGCCGCTTCACCACAGGCAGCCGCCAACCTGGTGGATTTCTTTGAGGGAAACAGCTACTTCTTGGTACTCTTTCCTTTGCCCCCATGGAAAAGACACTGTTCTGTAGAATCTGAGTAATACTATTCTTGACATGGAAAAGTTCTTTGTACAGTAGTTACAATAACTTGACCCACATTAATGAGGTTGTCATCCTCTTGTGTGATTTACTCTGATCTCCTAATAGAAAAGCGTCATTTCCTCGGCCCCTGGTTCACAATGGGGTGGTTAAGTCCTGCTGCAAATATTTCTTCCTCCCTCTGCTAGAGTAGTGTTGATTTCTACAGTGCATTTCTAGTTCAGAGCCATTCTGATACCATTCCCCAGGGCAGCAGTGAGTATACACACACCTATACCCACATGCACACATGTGTATATGTGTGCCTGTGCACGCACACGCGCACACACACACACACACACACACACACACATCCCTTAGGAAGGCCAAGGAGCCTCCTCTTTCCTCAAGAGATTTATGCTTTTCATAAATGGAGACCTGTACTTAGTCTATAACTGGGTTTTGGAAATAACAATACATGTATCACTAAAGCTGCAGGAGTGAGTAGACTGAAGTAGCACATTAACTAACAAATTCTGTACAACACTTTTAACAATACTACGTTTTTTTTCCTTTTGTATTTTAGGGAAGTGTCTACAGGGTGCTCAGGGTCTAGCTGCGTAGATCAGACCCGTGGTGATCCTGCTGCTCACAGTCTCCCAAGAGCTGGGAGTACGGGCACACACCACCACACCCAACAACCATGTCCAGTCTCAGTTGCCCTCTCAGGGCGCCCAGGGGACCGGGCCGGCAGCAGGCTCCTGAGCCTACTCGCAGGCTCTTTCATCCGCTGAGCTATTTGGCTGGCCCTAACAGTACTATTTTTAAAAATCAACTTCAAAACCTAGTAATAAGGAATACAAACAATTCCAGAAAGTCTTCTGAAATCATTTCCTTCTCTTATGACATTAGAGAATATTGGTAATCATACTGATGAGAAGGAAATTTTTAAAAAACAATGAGAATGAAGGTTTTCCTAAGATACCACATGTAGAGATCTTTCTGTGAGTAGCTTCCTATAGCTACTGCAGCTTATCCAGTGCTCACAAGAAACCCTGAAAGCTGATGGATCTTCTTGAATATTTTCACTATTAATATGCGGTCATAAAATTCTCACTAGCAGTTACTGGTCTGCATTTATATAACTGAGCTACTGGGACAAACACTGAAGTGCAGCTCTCGGGCCCAGCACACAGGAACTAGCATGTCTGCTCCTTCTGACATGAAGAAGTACAATAGGCTTTGTGGTCAGAAGACAGCCTCAGAGATGCGGGTACCTGGCTGGGCAACCAGATGTCCCATACCACAGGTATTTGCTGTGATCTGAAAGTGTCCCCAGAAACTGTGAGTTGGAGCTGGGGTGCTGCGGAAGGTTTAGGTTGGGAGGGCTCCACCATCAAGAATGGATTGACTCTGATTACAAGGGACTGGAGGTTCAAGTTCAACCTCCATGCCTTGCCCTGCCCCCCCCCCGCCATTGACAATGCAGGAAAAAAAAAAAGCCTTGCTTCAATGTTGTCTCTTGACCTTGCACTTTCCAGTCCCCAGAATGTAGAGCCAAACAAGTTTCTGTTATCTATAAAGTACCCAGCCTGTGGTGTTTCATTACAGTAGCACAAAATGCACTAAGACAGTATTGGATGAGGATTGCTGTCACTATACAGAATCTATGCTTCCTGTTTCTTGCTACTAATTCAGCCACCCACTTGCTGTCACTCATTGACATTGTATTATGGGGTGCTCAATGTTCTCTGCGCCATAGGTGCTACAGCCCCAGAAATAAACAGATGACCAAATATTCCTCAGCATACTGCTAGGGGTCAAGTAACAAGGGTTGTACCCATGGAAACTGATGTGGGGATCTTATGCCCTTCCCAGAGATGATACCACATCAGCCTCCAGTTAACAGAGCTACCTACCAGGGGGCCTTCTGTGCTGCAAAGCCTCCCAACATTGTGTCTAGTTTGCATGTAGCATTCAGTGACCTCTGCTTTTGCTCTTCAGGAATTTTGGGCCACAGAGCCACCATACTGTCAGGAAGTGATTTTCTAGCTGGAGTGGATGCTGCACAGAAGTGAGCCATGGCTCGCTTTTGAGGGCAGGGACCAGAAGGGAGCTCAGATCACACCACAGTGAATGGGAGAACCATCCAGCCAAGACAAGGCATCCCAAGGAATTATGAGTTGTTTTAAGACATTATTTGAGGGGAGGGAAGGTCTCTTGTTACACTTTTGAATAATCATTGACTTGACCATTAGGCAATTGCAGAAATGGATTACAAAGCCAATATCCATGGGTCAGCTTCCCTAAGTGAGCCATCTAACATGTTCGAGGAACAGAATACAAATTCCATGGATGAGCTGACTTCAACACAGCCAGCATCTGCCACAGAGCCACCCCTTAACTTCACCTCACTTACTCCTGGAGAACCAAGAACACAACTTTTTAGAAACCTGATAAAACAGTATAATTTATCTTTACTTTCATAATCATGAAAGTAAAAATTAACAAGACATCTGAGGTTTTAAGAGCCAGTTAGTAAATGAGTATTCAAAGCTCAAGTTTCAAATCATAGTAAAGAACTCAACTACGTGGTATTTGGAGGGTCAGGAAGTGGGATACAGCACAAACCATGACTGCAGATCTTACCTATGCCCATGTCCAAATGGGCTCTTAAATTCTGGTGTCTTTTAGATTAGAG
Source organism: Ctenomys sociabilis (assembly GCA_004027165.1). Classification (NCBI taxonomy): domain Eukaryota; kingdom Metazoa; phylum Chordata; class Mammalia; order Rodentia; family Ctenomyidae; genus Ctenomys; species Ctenomys sociabilis. Next base: position 10,584 of record PVKA01011891.1, read on the forward strand.
GAAGTAACTCTCCTTCTGCTGACAGCTGAGCTGGGGGTGGAAGAGTGAGGGAGAGGAAGCAAGGGTTCAAGTGGGGGACATCAGCAGAGAAAGACTACAAGGAAGAGAGATCAGATTTTGATTTCTGACCAGCATCTGCAGTGAGATTTTAAGGGGAAAGTCAGTTTCCAAGTAGTGACAATTCCTAAACTGCCATCTCCTGCGTGCCTCCCCTGCATTATCTCCTAAACAGAGCAAAGTTGTCATTTAACAAAGAAAGTGCTAGAAAAAATAATCATTATGCAAGATGGCCTGAACCCTTAATCCTGACTGCTGCTCGGCTGGGCTGGTTACTGCCCTCGGTGTTCACAGTCTGCCTTTACGCAAAGGGCATGCGGTGCAGTCACTCTTCCTAGCTTCTCTTTCCAAATGCTGGGGGTCGCGGTCATTGCTCCCTCTTAGGTCATTGCTCCCTCACCAAGGGAAGAAGAAGCAGACCTATGTCCACAGAGCATGTTTTCCACAGCTGGCATGGGACAGATAGCAGGAGGGGCTGGTTCCAAACAGAGCCCCTGGGATGAGCAAGATCCACACCCTTCTCCCCAAAGGATTTGTGAGACCCTCACCCCCAACATACTGGAGTTAGACAGTAAACATCTGCACTTTCCTATTTGTAAAACACATGGCCTTGGTCACAGTCATCCTCAAACACTATACATCAAAAGGGTAACTATTGTTTTCCCTTCTCTATTAAAAATGCAATTAGAAGCTATGATGGTACATGCCTGTAATCTTAGCACTCGGGAGGCTGAGGCAGGAGAATTGCTGCAAGTTCAAGACTAGCCTAGGCTACAAAATGAGCTCAAGGCCAGCCTGAGCTGCACAGTGAGTCCCTGCCTCAAAAAGACAAAAATAAATAAAAGAAACAAACAAACAAAATGCAAGTATAGCTCACAAGTGGTGTCATGATGGAGAAGCACCTCCTGGGAGAAGGACTCACGGCGAGTGCTCCGGCAGAGCTGTGCTTGCAGCTCCTCTGGCCAGCTTTCCTACCAACAGGAACACAAATAACATACACTAACAGGTGCTCCTTTTATGTGCGGATTGTCCTGAACCTTGCAGACACTCATTAAGTCTCCTGGGGCCCCAGACAAGGAGATACAGAAAGGGGACTCCTACCATTGGCCAAGGGGAAAAAACAGCCATAGATCCTATATGGAGACACTATCAGAAACATTCCCTGTGATCTCGAATCCAGGCTCCCTTCTGGACACTATTCCCTCACTGGCAAAATGAGCATAATGATGGCCATTCAGCCAGCTCCACAGGTCAGAGTGAAGATCAAATAAAGGAGCAGATGAAAAGGCACTGAATAAACTCTGCCGTCCTGCAAATAAAAGACTTTATTTCCATCATCTTAACCAAAGTTATATTTGAGGCAAAAAATGCCTTTAACAAACACTATTCCCAATTATAGGGAGGCTTCCAAAACCTCAGGTATTAGTTACACAAATGTGAGTTCTACGTCTCTGCCTGTGATTACATTCCTATAGGGTACAAGAGAAGAGGAAGGCGGAGTAAGCAAAATGTGAGTCGCAGTAGAGACACAATTATCCTTGATTGTAGTGTTTGCATATCTTCAATATTCAAATTTTTTCATTTGCTAGAAAACATTCATGATGAAAAAAATCAACTCTTCAAAGGATTATCTTGCCTTATTCAGATTCTCTCTTCCCGCCCAGTTACAGAAATTGCAGTTTTAAAACTTTTATTTACATCCCACTAAGAACTCTAAATGTTCCATTTCCAATTAGATTTACTGCTGGAGGCGATAATCAACTTTGGTCCAGAGGCAGTGGGTTTTGGAAATACCAGTCTTCTGGAATGGTCTGGGGCTATGTGAACCCCTGCCTTCCTCACTCCTGAAATTCCCATGGGTCTCATTTCCTAAAGGAAAGAGAGGGCACCTGTATCTTTGTGACCAAGTCAATTAATTTTATATTCTACGTGAGTTTTAACATAAAAAAAACTCTGGCCATTTGCTTTAAACCTAGCTAGTACTTTCCTAAGGAATTGACCGTGTAATGAGAAGTGATCAAAATTCAGTGCTGAATGCAAGGGTAGGGCAGGTTGTTACTGTACGAGGGTCAGCTACTGAGCCAAAGCGTTGCTTCATTCCAGAACTTCTGCTAAGTAACTTCCCATGAGCATGAACTAACTTCTCGAAGACTGGACAGCTCTCTATTGTCAGGGTCTTCCACAGTTTGCCTCCCTGGAAGGAGAAAAAAGTCGGCTGCTCAGCCCTCAGGGGCCACTCCGAGCAAACTTAGGCAGCCTCTGCCACCGGCCCCATCCTGTCCATACTGAGTGACATCTTGTATTCTCTCTGTTTCTTTTTTCTGGTCCATTCAGCCAGAGTCAGTCTGCAGCAGAGCCCTCCTGGTTGTCTCCCAGAAGAAAGAAGTGACACTTGCTAGTGCTAGGTCTGGTGGGACTTGCACCACTCAACGGGAAGTTCACTTCAGAGACCCCAAGCATCAGAGGACAGAGAGGATAACAAAGGACGCAGAATCATGTAAGAAGACCTCAGACAAAAACTGATAACTACAGAAGGAAGGAGGAAAGGACAGAGAGAGGCAAGAAGGGCTCAGAAGAAAGGGGCACTGGAGACTCAAGAAGTTTAAACAATTGAACAGCAGGACCTTAAGGGAGAGCCCATTTCCAGCCCTGCTCCAGGCTTTGAGAACCAGGCTGAAGCCTGCAGCCACAGGTGAGTTGCTCACTGGGTAGGAATTCATCAGTAAGGGTCGCTGAGCACAAAAGAGAGGGGGATATAGCCAGGGGCTGGGTAGCCCCCAACACACACACTGACATACTCAGAAGGACTTCCCAGCAAAGAATTCCAGCAGATGAACTGGCTCCAGTTCTGCCCAGCTGGCAGGCCCTTGGATTGGAGAATGGCAACCTTTGAGAATGTGTCAGCAACACAGAATTTCAGATCTTCCTAATACCAGTCTAAATTTTAGGAGAAGTCATTCCAACAGAGCCAAATTTCAGATGCTTGAATTGGGAAAGAATCTTTCCTCTCTCTGTCTCCACTGTACTAGTGAACTATGTTACGGATGCCCGCTCAGTGCATGGCCCTGGGCTGTTACAACAAGCTGATCTGCCCGATCTAGAGTCCACAGACATAAGAGACTGGTTCAGATCACCAGCTACCCATCAGAGAAGTCCTCAACTCAAGGGGCTTCTGTGGACCACTACAAAAGCCAAAAGAGCAATGCTAAGTGAGCGGGAATCCCTTAGGCTTACATCACTACCGGGACTTGGCGGAAATGATCAACTTATACTTTGATGCTACATCTTCACAAATCTGAACAAAGGCCATCTGCAGCTGCCGTGTGCCCTGTGGGTCCAACTAACCTCACACTGACCTCCATGATTATACCCTGAACCTCAGAGAAAAAACATGATCGCTACAGGCCAAAAGAGATACAGCAGGAAACCGACTTGGAAGGGTAGAGGTTGGGTCTGGCATGCTTTGGAAAGACAGAAAACGTCACCTGCACATTATCAAACACTAGTCAAAATAAGCATCCCTGTGTTGCACATAGTGGAGTCTGTTTATTCAAAAGAGATTTCACATTACAGGTACAAGCTAGTAGGACAGTAAGTAGGTAAATGGCCCTTGCACGGCATTTGTGAATGACAGTTTTGATATGGAATGGGCTTCAACGTAGGACGTCACAAACTCCACAGCCCACTTTCTCCTGATAAACTGAAATTTGTTAAGTATGTGAATTTTGGCTCTAAAATGACCAATTATGAACTTAGATATACATTTCCATGGAAAGAAGAAAAAATAAAATATAAAAATGTAATACTTGGGGCAGGAAAGAATATCACTAATGGCATCCACAGGCGAGTCTCTAGGCAAGAAACCGGAAGGCACCAAAGGGCTTTCACAAACATGGTGTCACTGCTGCACTCCACGCTGTGCTAGGGCCCTAGAGCCCTAGGGCTCCTCTCAGGAGCGGAGGAGTCTGGGGTCTCTGAGAATAGGGACAGTGCCTGTCCTAGTCTTCAGTCTTTGTATAGAGCTCAGCCTGGTCCTTGACACAAAGCTGTTGACAGAATGAACAGACCAACAAACACCTACAGCACAGAAGGATCTCAGCACCCTGCTCCAACACTAAGAAAAAAAGTATGCAGAGAGAATTGGCTTGTCTCAAAAAGAGCACAGGCAAATGGCGTGCTTAACCTTCCAGCCCTGTCCAGCTTCACAAGGCTCATGATTCTAGCCCAAGAGCCTAGATCCAAAAGACCGATGCCTTAAAAATAAAAATAGAACACAACTTTTGATTTCTAGACTCTTACAATCACATTTCACATACTGACTTTTCAGCTTCTTAATTTTGAAGTTAAGGCCAACTAAGAACTAAAAGGCTAAAAACAAGACAGCTAACTATGCTACTAATTTCTATTAATTAGTTCACTGAAAGGAACAGTTGATGTTTACACTGTTTGATCAAGTTTACAGGCCTCTGTCTGGTAATCTGAGGAACTACTTTAAAGATAACATTATGCGATATAATAGCTATTGTTAATTTCCTATCACCTTGTTTTGAAATTCTTTATCATTTCTGGAGTATTTTCTCTCTTTTTAAAATAAAAATTAGAGAGTCAAGTCCAAGAAAGACGCACAAGGCTCAAGGCCTGCCCGTTGCTTCTGTTGAGCACCCCGGTCCTTCCACCACAGCACAGTGATACTAGCCCACCAGAACACTGAGAAAAAAGTATGCAGAGAGAATTAGCTTATCTGTCTCAAAAAGAGTGCAGGCAGCCCTGTCTAGCTCCACAAGGCTCACGATTCTAGCCCAAAAGCCTAAATCTGAAAGACTCACGATTTTCTCCAAGAGCAGAATGCCCACCATCTCAGTAAGGCTCCAATGTTGTCCTCTACAACATGAGAGCAGTGGAACTTCACCATTTCCTCCTCTCCATTCAGACAATGTTAGAAAAATTTATTGGCCTCAAAAAGGATCTACAGTGATCACAGCTTTACCACCTGTGATGCGGCAGTGACATCATCTTCGTGAGTGATTTCCTCGTATGTCTGACCTAGGAGGGGATCTTGTCTATATGCACCTTAGGACCGTGCTACAGACAAAGCTGTGTCACACCTACAGGGAGCAGGGGCTGGATTCAGGACAGGCATGCACTGAAAACCCAAGTATGGACTCCAGAACCATCACAATTACATAGCATATCCAACGGCTGTTGATGCAAAGCATCCGCTCACAAAGACAAAAGGCTTCCTGAAAACTGGGCAGGGGAAGCAGTACTGAAGGCAAAGCTACAAAACAAGACTAAAAAGAAAGGTAGATGAGTTCTACTCTACCCATCTAGAAGATCATACTCAACAAAAACACTTAAAGACTGCACCTACAGAGAGTGGTTTCCCTTCTATAATCCAATCAAGGATTCTAAATTTTCCAAATTATTGAAAATACCTGCACCATCGATGCCTCTTGGTTAAAAGATCTGCCAGACACCCTAGAAGAAATCTAGCACCTACAGCCCCGAAAGCTGGACATATCCATCGGTCTCACCTCAGCAGCTTCTTCCGCACTCCCACATCGAGCTGCTGCATGTGCTGTTCATGACCTTGCAGTGCACCCTCGCTGGGGTCCGCGCCACATGGAATACACACAGTCAGAAGTAGCCCCTACCTATGAAATCATTCATTTAAAATATCACACAAAATAAATGCAGTTACAAAAGCAGCATGCTTCCTGTAGACGCCACTCCCGGACTTGCTGCACTCTGCCTCTGCGGGCCTCAGCTTTCCTGAACTCCCAGCAAACATCAAACATAATGATTTCTATTCTTTTAAAAGTCGTAGTCTTGGGATGCTTCCCTCTGGAGGCCTGGCTCTGTCTTGGAGCAGCTTGCCCAGTGGCCCGTTCAGTTGCCGTGAGGGCCTTATTAAATGTCACTTTGGGTTCTTTCCAATGGAGTTTTTAAAGACTCTTTTCCTTAGCAAAGCAATCTCTCTGAAAAAATTACATATGGTCCTTGTGACAAATAGATATTATATTTTGCGCATCCAACAAGCTCCTCATGAAGGATGAAAGGGACAAGAGACAGAGTAGCCACAGTTCTTGTCTCGTGGAATTCTTAATCTCATGAGATGAAAACAGGCACAGAGGCTGTCATTCAAAGCGTCACTCTGGGAAGCTGAAGCAGGCTAAGGCAGGAGGGCTCTAAGCTTAGCAACTTAGCAAGTATTTATTTATTTATTTAAACAGGTCTAGGGATGTAAATCTGCCAAGGCCCTGGGTTCATCTCTAATACACACACACACACACAGTCTTAGTAATAACAACACAATATTGTAAATATAGCTGGTAGAACAGTAATGTGATACTCAGTCTACCTACTGAATACAAAGATCCCTACACCTTTGGTCAGAATATCTGCAGGGAGGACTGGCCTTGTGGGTGTGTGGCTCCCACTGAGATCTAAGGACCCTGCACTCTCAAACGCGCCACATGGTCAGCTTCAGTTTTTGCTATTTCTTTAAATTCCTCGTAATTTCTTTTTGACAGGGGAATCTGTTGTGCTGGACTTATAACGGTACACTCGGCCCAGCCTGCAAGTACAACACCATACGCCTTCATCCCTGTGGTGCTGCCGCCATGGTCAGTGAGAAGCCAGGGTGTGCGTCACTGGGCCAGTGGAACCTGGAATCAAGCGGCCGGGCCATGCTCACCGAGACACTGCGTGATCGCTGGACAGCGCAGCCCTTATCGAACTCTTTGACCTTCCAAGGGGCTGGTCAGAGAACGCAAGGCCCACAGCCTCAGTTCGCGGCTGAGGCACCTGACAGCTGGATGACTCCCCTGTGAGTGAGAGAAGGTCCCTGGCAAGGCTGAGGCCAGGATCAGGCCATATGAAGGACTTCCAGCTCCCTGGGTCGAGCTGGGGGACACCGCAGGACCCTCTCTCCATCCGGGCACTGTACACGCTTCCTGCCCTGTCCTAGGCACTGACAAATGCAGGTGAACCATTGCAGGGCACTGAGATAATAAACGATACTCCTCTAGGCACGGAATCTAATCAGCATCATTAATTCATCGCCATCTTTCTCAAAATATTTGGGGTTGTTTTTAATGTCTTTTGGGAAAGAATAAAGAATGAAAATGCTTCTCTGGAATCACAGACATGGGAACTGCAAAACAACAATGATCAGAACAACAGTAACACTTCTTTAGGACACAACCATTAAGAGGAGCTGAGGAATCTGGCCTGCGATTGGCTTAGATCTCCCATCCCTTAGAAATCAACAGGAGCACACTCTAGTGGCCCTGGCATCTGTGGGACCACAGATTCTAACGTCTAGCAGACCCAGAGACATGCGTGCTTCAGCCTGCAAGGGCATGTGATACATTGATCAATATTTCAACAACAACAACAACAAAACAAAACAAAAGAACAAACAAAACCACTGCATGATAGAGTAGTTTTATTTTCAGGGAAAAGTAAAACGTGAGGGCATTTTGTTAAGAAGCAAGTACCAGTGGCTTCAGTTATGTATTAATCAAAACAAACAACCCAGGGGCCAGGGAGATGGTTCAGTGAAATAAGTGCTTCCCTGGCAAGCACAAGGGCCTGAGTTCAATCCCTGGTTCTGCCAAAAATACAAAAAGAAAAAAACACCTAAGGAGCCAAGGCCAAACAAAGAGAAAACTACAATAACTAAGTTCCAGGTTGACTAAACAGCACCCCCAAGGGCAGCTCACTCACACTAATTTTAGACTTCTGCTGCTGAGTTTTCTCAATGGACGTAACAGAAACACACACATGTACAGAACATGTAAGAGTGTGGGGTACATGGGAGAGTGCAGGCTGCACAGTAAGTGCTCAGCCAGTGTCATCTCTCCATGGGATAAACCTGACCATGTATCCTGTCACGCACGGCTGAAGAAAGGAGCTTGAGACGCAAGTTCCTAAAAGACAGCCCAGAGGCAGTGGTGGAAATGAAGAGTGTCCCACCCTTCGAGCAATTTCTCCAATGATTCCTCGCACAGATATGAACATGAGGACCCTCTGTGGTACAGAAGGTCTTGGGGACACGACACAAAGCACAAATGACCTCCTCCCATCCTCAGGGCACAGACTAACCAGAAAAGCAGTTATCAGACGGAGACTGTGAGCTCAGAACTTTTGAACAAGCGAATGGCAGATACATAAAGCCACCCCTCACAAAATCTGGAAGAACGTTATATAGATTTTTCTAGCAAGTCATCACACCGTGACACTGCCTAGGATGCTGCTGTTAGGACCACAGACAGTGAAGCTGAAGCATGGAGCCAGAGTGAAGATCTTTCCAGAACGCCTGACTACACAGACTGCACAGCCATCGTGGTGTGCCTTGCTCAGTAGAGCTATCCATCTATTCAACACGGGTATCTATCTATGCTTGCTATTAGAGAGGAAGACACAGCCAAATGAATGAGCCTGACATTGATCAGGAAGCGTGAGACGCTCTGTCACTCACTGTCACCCCACCAATGAGGCCAGACAACATTTTCTTGAGGTGCTTACACATTGGGAGGAAGAGATGCAGTACCAGAATGACAATCATCCTTTCTCCTCAGGCTATGAATATAGACGGAGGCAGCTATGCGTGAATTAATTATTTTGTCCATGTGTACGACATTGACATGCATCAAGATGAAAACGATCATGCAGGCATCTTCATTTGGAGAACCTGTAGAATTACCTGTGCATCTCCACATCTGGTCCAACCCCTGTCTCCTCCAAAAAAATCATTTCTAAAACTGTATGAGATCTAGAGAGAAGAGGGAGAGGCAAAGGAATGTGATGGCAAATGTCTATCAAGTTTTAAATTTGTATTTCTATATTTCCATATGCAACCTGACAAGTTGACAAAGTCCCTTCCCAACAGGCAAGCAGGCTGATAATTATATTTCCTGTACACACCCAACGCCAGCAAAGAAGACGTGGTTGGCAGAGACAAGCCGAGACATCAGGACTTACAGACGGTCACTATGTGGGATTGTACACAGGAGGCAGGATGCATTCGGGACAGCACAGAGAGATGGTTCCTGGCCAGGCATCCATGCAACTGCTTACAAAGGTTTTCAGGCTCTTAGAACCCAAAAGTAAAAGGACACAGAGATGCTGAAAATTGCCTATTTTCAAAAATAGACTTCCAGGAAACCCAGCATGGTAGCTCACCCTCAGCGTAATCCTAATGCTGAAGGACCACAAGTTTGAGGCCAACCTGGAGTCCATCTCAAAATAGTGAGGGGGGGGGAAAAAAACACGAATGCAAAAACAAAACAAAAAAAAAAAAGCAAAGCAACAACAAAAAAAGTCCTACTAGCAAGGGCCAGCCAGATAACTCAATGGATTAAAGTACCTGCAAGCAGGCATCCCCAGGCCAGGAGTTTGATCTCTGGGCCTGCCATGCTGGCCCCATCCCCATCCCTGGGGTGCGCTGAGACGGCCATTGAGACTGGGCACACACCTATAATCCCACCGCTTAGGAGGCTGTAAACAGGTGGCTCACTATGAATCTGATCTAGTAGTGAGACCCTCAATACCCTGTAGACCCTTCTCTAAAAATACGAAAATAGAAAAAGGAAGGAAGGAAGGAAGGAAGGAAGGAAGGAAGGAAGGAAGGAAGAAAACCTACTAGCAAGGAAATGAGAGATTTCCCAAAAGAAGGCACCCATCACATGCTACAAAATCTTATTCCTTTATCACTTCCATATCCTAAGAAAATATCCTTCCGGTACATTAACTGTATTCTCTCCTAAGGTTTTTACTGTAGCCAAAGTATGAATGTCCACGTTCTACCTGCACCCTCTCTGGGTTTCCTTATTTTGATTACTTCAAATGCTCTCTTTGTAAACTAAGCCAGGGAACCTCAAATTTATGCAATCAATGACCATATGTGGAAAAGAAAAGGCCCCTTCTAGGTACTTAAGTGAATGCATTTACTTATTTGCATCATACTTATTTAAATATTATTTACTATGCACAAATGCAAAATGTTTAAAACAAAAGAAATACAAATGATTTACTTTATAATCAGTAGAAAAAGTTTCTGGTAATCTCTATATTTAAAGTTTTTGCTGTTTTAACTGCAAAATCCTAGAGTATCTGCCTCCTATGCATGCTGAACACAGACGTTAGCAGCTCCAAAGCTCTGTCTGCAGGTTTGGGATAATCAGACATCAGCCCAATCACACCACTGGCCAGGGAACAAGGAGCCCTTCAGGATGATTCTACAGATTTTCCTGGTAAAGCTGGGAAGGCATCTTGTTTCCCTGCAGATAAAACAAATGTTGAAGCACCGAAGGCTGCATTAAATGCTGTCTAATCCGAGCCTTGGGCCTGGAGCTTGGGGGTAGAGACAACACGGCAAGCAGCATAGCACTTCCACCAATGCAGGGAGCTGTAGCCGCAGTGGGGCGCCCCCTCCCAGACAGCAGGTACACAAGCCTGACCCTGTACCTGGTATCCAAAGGTGGCAGTGCACACTCGGCAGCCCCTGCGCCATGCTACCCCTTCCTAGATGAACACTGTGAGGTTTCTCCTGACCTGCAGAGCACGCACTGTGGCCCACACCAACTGTAGAGCCTGACCCAAGGTTGAAAATCCCCTGCAGTCCTAGCATTAGAACAACCCAGAAGATGCAGTTCCTAAGATCACAACCAAAATGAAAATAAAATGAAAGAGGACTTGGATTTCTATCCATAGCAACTAAGACCCCGTTTGTGAGCCCAGGAGAATGACCACTCTTAAGATTACGATCAGGATGAACACGGGATGGGAGAGGACCTGGATCCCCAGCGCGGACAGCAAAGCCCCATTCTGCGAAGTCGTCAACTTGCACCAAGGGCACAGAGGGTGCAGTGGCTTCGTCACAGTCACCCGGCTGGCGCTGCAGCTTAACGCTGACATCCTCTCTTGCTCGCAACTGCAGCTACATTGCCCACCCTTCTTGCTGCTCCACAATACAGCGAGCTCTTGCTTGCCCCAGGAAACCTGGCAGTGACAACTCTCCTTCCAGACTGCATTTCCGCTCCACCTCCTCATGGCTGCCTCCCTTCCACATGCATGCCCACCTCAAACCTTCCTGTCTTGGCAGCCCCACCTTCTGTGGCTACCCAAGCCATAAGGCCCCTGCCATGTGCCCCTCTTCCTGGCTATCTACCCTCCACTCTGGCTCCTCTGCTTATTCTGTCTACTACCATCTCAGCTGCATGAGCACCTGAGCCTTCCTGGCCCTATTTACCACCATGTCACGGGGCCGATTTAAGCAATCCCTAAGTACTTCCTACAGAACAAAAGAAAGGAGAGTGAAGCAGAGGAAAGGCCATCCTCATTCCAACTGTGTCATCACATTCGCCTGCTTCCTTTGTCTTCAGGTAATGGTCAGACTCCTGCCCACAGGTCTGAAGGGTCCCTGCCCCTGTCACTGAGCCATGGACCCCTGGGACTCACTTTCAGAGTCCCCAGCTCAGGCCCCTTCTTCCATGGAGAACAGCCCACCTCACCCCCTGCCCCATCCCATATGTGGAGCAGCACTACGGCACACCTAGGCTCCCAAGGTAGGACAATGGCGAGCTCTCACCCAGCCTGGGCAACTCAGCGACAACTCATAAAATAAAAAGGGCTGAGAGTGGAGCTCAGCGCAAACAAAGGCCCTGGGTTCAAGTCCCAGCACATTAGGGACCAAGAGATAAGAGAAACAGGAAGAGAAGGATAAAGGAGAAAAAGGAGAGAAAGGCAGGGATCGACTGTCTGCAAATCATCCCAGGTCCTGTCGCCCTGAACTTGTTCCAGTCATGCATCTATTCAGAGGCTTATTGGGCCTGGGCAGAGCACAGCTCAAACAGGCCCAGAGGGAGGAAACCTGGCAGCCTGCTCATCAAAACAGATCCAGGCTTGAAAAGCAGCCTGTTGCCTGCTAAACTCTCGTGCTTTTCTTTGGCTGGGTCTCCTCCTAACAGGAGGACTTGTACATTTCCTGGGAGACAGTGAGGTCTAGACACTAAGAGGGTTCAAGGCGCCTGTCACCCATGCGAGGGCTCAAAAACCACCACAGAAGTTGAAGAGACTTATATTGTCATTCTATGGCTGGACCCCCACCACCACTACCACACACGCATACACGCACGCATTCACATGATCCTCCTCAAACCCAGATTGTTTTCTATTCCTCTAACCCTATCTTTCTTGGGACTTCCAACACAAGCATGTGTTTCTGTCCATCGGAGTTCCCGCTTTGGTCCTGGACCTCGAGCAGCCTGCCAGCACAGACAGCCACAGGGGTGCCAGCCCAGATGCTCCGTGGACTGCTGCATAGGCATCAGGAGCAGGTGCAAAACCGAGGTCTACTGCACGGCGCTGGCTCCAAAGCTCTCTGTTCCATACACAGAAGGAGCATCCGGCTGACGGAAGCAGTAACACTGCGCTCCTGAAACTCGGCCTTAGGAGGCCGCCAGGGGGCGGTTTCGTTTCCAGCTCAGCGCATCACCCACAAAACTTTGTCTTTGGAAAAGTGGACAGATTATCTCTTTGTCCTAACTTGGCAACACGTTTCCACCGAGAGTTGAACGATGGAAACAGAATGTCGAGGATGGGGATTTTGCCCCGTACATGGTTTCCTCACAAACAAAACCTTGAGGACCAGGATCCCCAAAATCTCTGTCTGGATACCACATGGGGACAAGCTGTACCCCCAGCACCTCATACATTAGGGAAACTTACCCTGACCCAACAGGGTGGACACAGCTGCCATCTTCGTTCTCAATGAAATCTCACTGGAAAAGATTCAATCTAGAGAAAATTAAAAGACTCAACCAAAGTCAACACAAACACAGCACGCACTATTTTGAAACTGTCTGCCCCTTGGCATCTCTTCAGCAACAGAACAGATTTTTCTCTGCCACATAGTAGATGAGCCCCAGCACCAGCTGCAGCCTCTGCATCTCCCCAAGCACCTCACGGAGCTTGCTGAAACCCTTTCTTAAACTTACGCTTATTTGGCAATTTTTCCCAAAGTGACTGTGGGCATTTAATATGATTAACAGCTTTAGTCATTAAACAGCAAGTTTCTTTAAGAGGATTGTACCAGATTACCCTGAGGGTTTCACGCTGAGTTCGCTGCCCACGACGTGGTCAAGCTAGGTAGTGCAGGTTCATCACAACACAGCAATGCTTCTGAGTCCTACTAGCATCAATGCCATGGCCCTAAATGAGTCAAATCATTAAACCATCAGCTTCCACAGCCACTGCAGGCAACGGCTGCCCGGGGCCAGATTCCATTCGGATGGACTCTTGTTGATTTGCCCAGCTCGCGAAGTCTGTGCTTCTTCCAGCTGATCCTTCCCTTGCGCAGCTCCTCCTGCCCGAAGAGAGCTATCCCAGCCAACACACTGGCTGGTGGCTGGAAATCCTGAGCCAAAGCCAGCGCCCGTCATCAGCGGCTCCTGCATAGCACAGGCCCAGAAGTTTGTCCCTTTGCTCAGTGTATGCAGAGCAGTTTCCCACTTGTTTAACCCCAGAGGCTTTTAAGACAAATAACTCTTCTGCACTACAAGCAGAAAGAGGGCTGGAGGGGGCAGACAGCATTCACATGGCCTGAGGATGACCTCTGCTTCCTACCGTAGTTACCAGCCTCGGATTTCTCAAGACCCCAACCCAGGGGTGTGGTTGGTTCTGACCAAGGACTTCCTGAACTTTCTCCTGAACAACCAGCTCGTTCTGTGGTTGAACCACGGTGCCACTATCAGGCCCCCATCAGAATCCCAACTCACAGCTCCAGTCTCTGCGTTCCCACCACGGACGTGCAGCACAGCACTACAGAGCACCACCCCGTATGGCAGGCCCGAGCCACCTGTGCGTGCTGTGACTGAAAGGAATGGACTCTACACAATTAAACTTCAGTTTCTTGGTCTGACAGAGCACACTTTCATCTCCTGATAGCCCCACAAGGCCTCTGGCAGGAGTGTGGAGGACACAGCAGGGTGACTCCAAGCACCGCAGAGACAGTACCACAACGCAAGGCAGAACGTGATCCTCAAGGAACAGCATTAAAAGGGGCCAGCAGATAAGCATTAACTTTCCAAAGGTTGGGAAGAAGCAGAACAACCTTCCTACCTGTTAGAGGGGGATGTTCATTTTTATTTTGAAATTAGAGAAACACAGACCCACGGGTACTCTTTAAGATAAATGACATTAACACAGAGCATAAAAAAAAAAAAAAAATACACGGCCTATTTGAAGAAAGCATAAAATTATGAGAAAGTTCTCACCATCTTCCCGGCCACAGATTTTGTTTTATTTTTATTAGTCCAGGTTTGTAGCATAGAAGGATCACTCCCCTCAGGGTGAAGCTGGTGCGCACGCAGCACAATCTTGATCTTTTCCATCCCTTTCCCCTCCCCTCTCCCTCACTCTTGGTTCCTTTCCTATTTGCAAAAGATCAGCTTCCCCGCTTCAGGAATCTACTTTTTATTTTGCTCTCTAATTTATGTATATGTTGGGTGTCTCATATAAGACAAACCAAGTGATATTTAACACTATGTGTCTGGTTTGTTTCACTTCACATTAAACCAAACTTCGCTGTAGGAGCCAAAACCTGCCAAGCATTCCTCAGAACGTGCTAGTTCACCCAGCTTCTTCACTAATTCCCAAATAAATTCTATAATCTCCCATCCCATCCTTGCTGTCAGGCTGTTTCCTCCCACTGAATCCTTCCTTGCCTGTGAATAATCAAAGTTCTATGCAAATGCCACCTATTCTATGCACTGCTTCCTGCCCCTGTAAGAACTTGCCTGTTCATGATAACATTCGGAACCATAGCTAACATTTCTCAAAGTGTACCAATTGGTGTTTTATGTAGGTCATATTTTTTAATCCTAAAAAACAACTCTGGAAGGTGAGCAATACTGTTACTTCCATGTAAAAGATGAAAAGGCTAAGACGGAGAAAATTAAGTGACCTACCCCAGGACTCACTATTGAGAATAAAGAGAGCTGGAATTTGATTGGAGAGTAGCAGATGAGGCTTGCACTCGGGGCCTTGAGCATGTTACTCAAACACAGATCACAGACCCACTGCCCCAAACACTAAATTCATAACTGATGCCCCGTATACCTTCTTTCTTATGTGTATTGCATTACTCCTTTGAGGAATACCAGCTGGACAGAGGCCTACCTCAAACCCACCTCCTCCCCTTAATCATCAGTCCCCTGAATTCCTTGCAGCTCTATATCATACTCATTTTCCCTCTCACCCAACACACAGTAACTGTAAGAAAAGAATGAAGGAAAGATCATTGAAGGCAAGAAATGCACCAGTGTCTCCCCTTGGCTTCTGGCTGGGCATTGCAATGTGCAGAAACTGGCACTCAAACTGGGACTCAGGCATCCCTTTCAATGCCTGCAGCAATCCAGAGGTCTATGAAAGTTATCTCTGTTTTTCTCCAAAAAAAAAGTCCCCAATTCTGCAACAAGTCCTGGCATTTTTCAATGTTACTGGCCAGAGCATGCTACTCGCCAGATTCTGAGTGCGGTCCAAGGACTGAGAGTCCTTTCAGACCTCTCTCCTGGGGTTTCCTGACAGGAGGCCGCCTGCCCTTGCCTGATGAAGTGGAGGAGGTCACAGGGACAGGAACAGGTGGAAGAGAATGCTGTGCCTAAAAGAAAACCCAGACCGCCTGTTGCGAAATCTCAATCGCAAGGAATTCTGGGGAGGGAAGAGCAGTAGAACTAGAACTCCAGAGGAGCACCTCCCATGGGCAGGGCTTGGCGGAAGGACCCTGGAGGACCAAAGGTGGAAGCAGCCCGGAGGATGCTACAGATCATTTTAAATCAAAGAACCTTTACTAAATGGCCACAAAGGGACAGTCTGGGGAATAGCTGCTTAAAGGTGAATTAATATGCATTGTGACTCCTTAGTCCAGCAGGGGGCCAGCAAGTGAGTCAACTCACCAGGACCCTGGGTAGACCTTGATAGGTCCTATAATGAGGCAAAATGAAAACACAGACATGATGTCATCAGTTCAGAAGAGGCTTTTTTTTTTTAATGTATTTGGTTGTTACAGCGTCCCATTACACAACTTGGACTCATAGTGATCCTCCTGATACCAACCTCCCCAACGCTGGGGTTATAGGCATGGCCACCACACCCAGTTCTCAGTGGCTGGTTCAGCATGCCCAGGGCAGGCCTAGCATGTGGTGTAGGGGATCAAACCCTGGTCCCTGCACTTGCCTAAACAGACGCTTGGTCCGCCGTGCTACCTTACCAGTGCAGAAAGAGGCCTCTGAGCTGAGAAAAACTGCACAAAGTGGAATCTTTCTGGGTCTTGAGGGATCGATCCATCAGAGTTCAGTCACTGGTCAGGGTGGCAGCTCCTAGTAGCTACCTGGAATCCTTCCTCTACACCAGCTGCTGTGGACTTCGATGGCTACAGCACTGGGAGAATCACCCTGGGAGGTCACCTCCAGAGAAACACCTGGGGGCTGGGGAGATAGCTCAGTAGGATAAGCACTTGCCTGACAAGTGCAAGGGCATGAGTTCAATCACCAGTTCCGCCAGAAAAAAAATAAAATTAATTAATTAAAAAAAAACAGAGAAACACCTGGGAGACGCCTTCCTCTACCCAAGGGTAGCTGCAGCCAGCGCCTGCTTGGGAGCTGAAGGCCAGCTCTCTCTCCTCAAACTGAGACCACTGTGCGGGGCATCCTTCACAGAGGAGACATCTAGGGTGTCAGGACAGGGAAGAGGAGAGGTGGAAGCAACAAACCAAGGCTCTGGCCACAAAGCAGGGCTGGGCCCACACACCATGCAGAAAGAATGACAAATGGAACTTGCTGGGCACAAACCCATACAGCTGTCCCAGGTTGCCTGCCACAGGAGAGTTCTGTGTGTACACATTCCACCCCTTGACATTGAAATCCTTGGTAATTCCAGAATGTGACTTTCAAAAGTCTTCAAACACAAACCTGTTATCATTGTTCTACAAGTGTCACTAATGTTTTTCATGAAAACAGAAGGCAGAAATCATGGCTTCCAGCCTCCCACTATCCAACTAGGACAAACAGTCATGCACTTACCCAGTATATCGCGCTGCACTGTTGAAGCCTCTGCCACTGAGAACTACTAGTCCTGTCTGCCCCTTTTTTTCCTTTAGACACTGTGCTGTTCCTGACATCCTCTTTCTATGTAGTGAGTGTAGGGTCTCATTCTACATTCAGATGGCACAACATAGGCTCAAGGGACCAGGAGACAAAACCAGGGGTACCTGGGCCCACGTCAGATCCCTGTACCTCTCCTGCTGCCCCCCTAACATCCCTGATGTCCCACCTCATTCCTCATACCATGGCCTGCTTCCTGGTGTAACAAGTCCTGCTCCTTGCCTCCTGCCCATACCTTGGATAAATCACTCCTTCCCCTCATCCTCGCTGTCCTCACGGGCACAGACTGCAGTTATGCCACCTGCATGCCAGGCTGTGGAATAGCAGTAACTCCTCCTAGAGCAAAAGCTAAAGACCCACGTTTCCACCCTCAGCTCCTTCGCAGTGGCTGTATAAGAGAGAAAAGCAGCAGCGCCTCCACTCTACCCATCATCACTAAGGACATTCTCCTACAATCCAAATTATATT
Organism: Ctenomys sociabilis; assembly: GCA_004027165.1. Taxonomy (NCBI): domain Eukaryota; kingdom Metazoa; phylum Chordata; class Mammalia; order Rodentia; family Ctenomyidae; genus Ctenomys; species Ctenomys sociabilis. The sequence continues at coordinate 28,277 of PVKA01011891.1, forward strand.
TGATAAAAAGTCAGATGGCCCAGAAACCACAATAGCAGTCCCGGGGACCTGTGGACTATTGGAATATAAATTGATGGGAATAAAAGCTCATGCGTCTTTTGCAGTTGCAATATGGCTTTTTCAAAATGTTTGGAGCCTAAAGAGTTTTAAGACTTTGGGTTCTACAGATTTTGAAATATTTACATACACAGAATGAAATAGCTTGAGGAGGAGACCCAAGTCTAAATACAAAATTCATTGAAGTTTCATCCACACCTTGAGCACACAGCTCAGAGGTAATTTCATGTGGTATTTTTTTTGGTCTCAGCATTTGATAGCAATTAATCCTGTGAGGTCTCATGAGGAATTTTCCACCTGGGGCGTCATGTTGGTGCTCAAAATGTTTTAGACTTTGGAATGCCTCAAATTCTGGATTTTTTTTTTTTTTTTTTTTTTTTTTTGGCTAGGGAATCTTGTACAAAGGATTATAGACAGACGACTGATAGACAGACAGACAGGATATCCATATTATTATGCTGAAACGTAATAGTCCACATACAACTTCCCAGCCATACTTTTAAATATGTATTTGTGAAAAGTAATCATATAGAAGTCACAAATAGTTTAACCAGAAAGAACGACTACTTTCTTTTTTATAGAATATTTTCTAAGGAAGCAGGTTAGCATTTAAGCAACTCTGAAATAAAATTTAAATGTTTCACTTAAACACTAACTTTGGCAAGAGGGTAGTGAAAGTTATTTTTTCTCCCCCCCCCCTTCTGGTATTTAGCACAGGGTCCACAGGATTTCACTACATAGATCAGACTCCTAATGATCTGCCTATGTTCAGCCTTCCAAAGAGCTGGGATTACAGGGGCGCACCACGAAGTTATTCTTTTAAACTAAACCTGACTGTGCACACCTCCAATCCCACCAGTAAGGAGACTGAGGCAGGAGGATCTATGCAAATTCTACGCCAGACTGGGCTACACAGTGAGTTGAAGACCAAACTGAACTGCATAGCAAGACCCAGTCTCAGAGGGAGATAAAAGATGATAAGATATAAGAGAAAGAAAGAGAGAGAGAGAAGATTCTTCAGTGTTAAAGAGAGAATTGGGAGATGTTTTGTAATGATTAATTTAAAATTTATCCTATAGAAATATCTAGGGAGGTATGTAAAGAAATGACTATAATTATAATCCTCATTAGCACCAACTATAATAATATATGTAACAAACAACTAAATGACTTACAATAAGTAATCTGATAAATAAATTACCACAGACACACCATTGAAAGGAATATTACATCACCAAATAACCTCCCCTCAAAAAACAAGGTATTTAACAAGTTGCGCTGACTAGGCAGGAAAGCTTCCTATAGTAGGCTGCTGAGTGAAAGCCATGTACTGGGAAGTGGTGACAATATCCTTGCAAAGGAAGTACAAGAGCACATCTCCATGTATGTGTGCACATGTGATACTCCACAGGTGACACATGTATCATCATGTGGGCATGCAGGTCAGAATCAAGGATCCAAACACAGGATGAGGAGTAACATTTAAGTTTTCCTAATCATAATGTGTTCTATGTGTAATAATGCATGCTGTATGGGAAGGGAAAAAAAAAATTAAATGTGCTGAGTATATGTACCAATAAAGGAGTTGAAAACATTTGCTTCAAGAAATAACCTCCAGGGGCCGAGGAGATGGCTCAGTGGAATAAGCGCTTCCCTGGCAACTGCAAGTGAGTTCAATCCCCGGTTCCACCAAAAAAAAAAAAAAAAAAAAAACCTCCAGTGGGGGGCACAGTGGTACATGCCTGTCACCCCAAATGATCACCATGGAGCTGAGGCCAGCCTGGGATACATAAGTAAATTCATGGACCACCAGAGCTACAGAGAGATCCTGTCTCAGACAGACGGACGGATGAATGGACAGACAGACAATAAAACAGAAAACAGAAAGATCAGGCCTCCAGATTTAGGGCAAATCCGTAACCGAAGCACGATGTCCCCATGTCCTCTGATGGGGAAATGCTTCTCCAGGCCTTGCTCCCCAAGTCTCACTCCTCTGTGGCTGCAGGGACCCCACACAGGTCCCTCTCAACCTCACCAAGCTGTGTGGCTTCATGCCCCCAGGGAGTCGCTGGGCAGTGACCCTGGTTCCTCGTGGACGGCCTGGTCCTGGGTGTGTGTCCTGAAGGTGCTCTTCACCTCTGTACAGGGTGCAGGATAAAGGACATGCAGCCTGGGGTGCTGCCTAGTGCTCCTCTCCAACTCTATCCTTAACATTAAAAAGTAGGAGTGGTGGTCTAATGCCCAGTACATTAAGTCCTTCATCCCAGGATGCAGTTACTTTCATTTCCTTGCTTCTGTTTAGAGATGCTGACTTAATATTCCATTCCCACTTGAATAAGAAAACATGAACATTCATTAGTCAAGACCTTGGGCCACTACCACACTACACACACAGACTGCTAAGAAATGTCATAAGTGATAGATTTTAAAACAAAACCATTCAATGACTTTTAAACTGGAAAAAACCCATCTTGTGTTTTAAATGCTTACTAAGGAAGAACAAATACATTTTAGGGGAAAAAAGGCCTTTTGCATTATTGATACTATGTCTACTTTTAAACTTATTCCCCAAATTCAAAGTGCAACAATTATTATTGACTTTCTATACCAACCACATAAAAAAATAATAATGCCTTAACTTATTGGATAAGGTTTATATGCACAACTATAAAACAAATGAAGTCTCTTTCTGCCCCCACTTTATTAATGAGGAAACTGAGGCTTGGGGCCTGAGCACAAAGTCATGCAGTGATGTGGCAAAGCTAGGTATGGATAGCACAGTCCCAAATCCAAGCCTGGCATTCTACGTTTCCTCCAGCACATCTTCAGGTGCCCACACCAATGCTCCATCCGGGTGACGCTTCCTCAAGTTGAATCCATGGCATCCTCTATAGGCCAGGTGGTGCGGGCAAGGGGAACTAGCTTAACAGATGTGGAGGGATCCCACACTCTTCCAGTGAGATGCTTTTTTTTTCTTTTTCTTTTTAAATTTAATTTATTTAATAATTTTATTGAGAAATAGCAATGTGACAGTTTCAAAACCAATTAGTAGAATAGTTTCAATAATCAATACAATGCATATTGTTATCTTCATAGTGGTCATTCATAGTACAAGATGAAGACATGATATCCTGCCAAACACTATTAGTACAAATCTTCTTGCTGAATTAAGAGAAAGTAGCTATATATCTATCCTAACTATTTTGTATATACAGATACAAAATGGTCCTTCATTTATATTCCCTTTTTTGTTGTTGTTTAGTTTTGTCAGAGATGGGTATTCCATTTAAATATTGCAGGTGTGTGAATTCAACAAAATATTCCAATATAGTCCAGTAGTTCATAATAGTAGTGCACTATCTGTAGGACTGGCAATATCAGAAGTTGCTGACTTGAGCCTTTTACAGAACAGCATATTAATATGGCTTCATTTTTATACTTTTCTGCTGGATGGTTAAGACCAAGATAAAGCAAGACCTATATTACAAGAAATGTAACTTTTGTATCTGACAAGGTCAGTCAAATCCCCTCAGGATTTACCCTGAAACCCTGTACCACAGTTTTTAGATCCTTTGTCAGTGTTAGCCATGTGGATGGAGTCACAGCCATTGCTTCACCAATTTGCTCTCTATGAAAGCCTGAGAGAATGTTTTCTCTCCATGTGACTCTCCTTAGGCACACTCTATATCATCCATCACTTTCTTCTGTGGCTCCATATATCCTTGATCAGAAAATTTGGGCCACAACTGAGTTATATGATGTTACAGTAGGGGTCAGTGAGGTGCTTTATGGCTGTTTATTTTAGATGTCAGACTTTCCCAAGAAATTCTGCATCTATGAACTATTTCAAAATTGGTGCAAGGTTTGCAATGTTATGGGTAGGGAAACCCCAGTCTAGAATCAAAAGTCTGGCCAGGGTATAGGAAATACCCATTGGTATGTAGATCTGTTGCTGACACATATTTGACTGTATCTAGCTCAATTCCTATTTGGCATTAAAACCCGAGTAATGATTTTTTTTTTTTTTTTAATTCTGCATCAATGCTCTAGGAAGATCACATAAAAAGACAGCAAAGCACCTGGTGCGTGGTGAAGAAGCCCTACCTGAAATGCTTGGGGTACATAACCCCAGCACCCTCTGGGTCTGGATACAAAGAAGGAAGTTTCAGGCAGGCCAAGGGCCTCAACCCCAAAAATCCAGCATAGTGGAGGATGGGAAAGCAGATGATGGCATCAGCCACAAATGGAGGTGGACCAGGTGCAGCTGGGAGCTTGTTTCAGCAAAGGACAGGCATGGGGGCGGGGGAGAGGCTTCTCTGTGGTGACCTGTTCCGCACACACCTCCCCTGCGCTCAGGCTGCAGGCGCAGTGCTGGGGAAATTCCACTATCCTTGGGAAAGTGAAACTTGCACTGCAGGAAGAGATTCAACCTCCAGCCAGGTGCACCCTTGTTCCTGGACTGCTTCGTCAGCATTGTACAGAGGAAAACCAGGGACAGCCTGGAGGCCACCTAGAAGACACTTAAGGGGAGTATTTTGGAGAGGGAGACAAGCTACCCGAGCCAATAACTGCTGTGAAGGAAAATCCTAAGCCTGTGGTATGGACTTGTTCTGTCTTGTCAAAGGAGAACAAAAGCATTATTAATTCTCCTTTGGATTTGAGGGAAAGGAAAGGGCAGGCTTGTCTGCACACAGATGTATGGAATACATACACGAAGTAGGAGAGGAGCCACGCTTGTGGGCAAGCACACGTGCACATCAGCCTCAGAGAGGCAGCAGGACCTCAGCACAATGTCCTACACAAGCACCAATCACTTAGCTCTGAAATGTCCCAGAGCGATGGCTCCTTCACCACCACACAGCCCCATAGGCTCACGTTAGGGTCCTTCACAATAAGAGCAACTCAGGGTTACAAATGTCAAAGTCAAACGTTGCCTAGCCTGAAGCCAGATGAGATTATTCTTGGTAATTAACTCAAATATCATGAACTCTGGGATGGCATTCCTGCCACCCTGGGAATGGCAAAGGCCAGCACACCTGAGGGAGTGATGGCCTTCACTCTTCAGGAGCTCAACATCCAAAGGAGGAACCCAAACCAGCACCAGCAAGGACACAATCCCTGAAAACAGAGCCTAATTGGTCCTATCAGAGTAATGATCATAAAGCAGGACGAGGATAGCAAAATGATCTTAGTCTCACAGGGAGGCCGGCCAAAGTCCCCATTCCTCCTGTCCTGAGCCACTCACTTGAAGAGGGCTTTTCCCAACTGGCTGCTGTGCCCAGAACCAACCTAGTGTTGTGCTCCTGTCTGGGGGCTGGCTGAGCAAATGCCCACACTATGCACTCCCTCAGCCCGCAGGAGGCTTTGCTTCCCACTTGCTTCCAAACTAGGACTTCAGGTTGCTGACAATCAGCACTGATACTCGCAGAGTAATGTAAGAAAAAACAAGGATGAAAAAAAGGCACCCGAATCCATGGTAAAAGGAAATACACAAGGATGTACTGAACTAGTAGACAGGTGGTCTTCCGCAATCACAGATGGAGAGAGAGAGGAGAAAGGGAGGGGGAACCGAAAGAGAGAGATTTCATTGTCACTCTCCTTGTCTTGAAATGGAGCGACAATACTTTATGAAAGGCATCTTTAGTTAATATTAAATGACAGAGAACAAAATCAACGACTGTCCACATGGCTCAAGCAAGAGCTCTGAATTCCTACAATGTTGGGCCACAGATTCCACAGAGACTCCAAGGAAAGTTCTAGACCTTTTATCTACAATAAGCTCATGCTCATACAGTTTTGCTCAGATGATCAGGATCCAAGGACCCGAACAGAACACCTGCTATGGGAGTTTGCTGCAAAATGTAAAATCTCACAGGAAATCGACAACATTCTTTCTTCCTGAAGGCAAAAATAGCCACTGCCGGCTGCAGCCAGACATCCTGGAGTAACCTGGAAATACGGTCTCTTCCACCCCCACCTCCAGCCAGCAGTGGCGTGCCGCCATAAATCACAATCATTCCGCCTGAAAGGAGCTTAGCAGAAACTCTCATCATTTGTCTTGGTCTTGTTTTTTTTCCTTCTCTATCTCGAGAGCTGCTTTCATTCTTAGGCTGAGATATTTTCCCCGTTTATCTGCTTATGTTTTTAAGTTGCTGGTTTTGAATTCTTGGCTTTCACATATTTTGCATCTTACATTCTCCTAATTTACTGTGTAATTAAAACACCCATGCACATTTGTTCTCAATTAATAGAGGCAAATTATTCCCCAGTGGAAGACAACTCTATTCCAACTTGGAACTGGAAAGGCAGAGAGGCCTGAATTTTAAATGTTGTCTAATGATTCTCATTCGCCTTGCTGTGTTTACCAGACCACTTAGCGTATCCTTGGGACACAAATATTCTGAAGTCTCCTCACTCTCACAACCAGATGATGCACAAACTCAATTGTTTTTCTAATCTTCATCATCTTAAAAATATTAGCAATTTATTTATAAGGCCATCCTCAGTGAAAAGAAAATATTAAGTGAAGTAAATGAAAAGGCCACTACACTACTTTCATGACATTTGGATTGAATAACAAATGCCTGAAGTCAATAAATTCATCATAGGCTGTAGACTCACAGCTCTCAAGACTTGAAAACATGAGAAAGAGCCAGAGAAGAACAAAGAGACAGCTGATACAACTGTAACCTAGATGTAATTATGTCAGTGGTGCATGTGAGTGTGCGCATGCACACACGCATGCACGTGGGTCTCTGATACAAGTTACCTACGCAGAAAAATCTGTAAACATTTGAAAGTTATTCATTTAGACTTGACTATGAGCGAGCCATTTAGTTTAAAAAAAAAAAAAGGAGATCTGAATTCAAGAACTCTTTTATACTTAAGTAAAAAATAAAATTAAAAAAATCCAAAAACATAAATTCTAATAATAAAGCTATCTTTTCCTTGAGACTTTCTAAGGGATATTTGCAACAGGAAAAGGATCATTTGTTTCTCCAGATCTGCTAATGTGAGAAACTGTGTTAAGGATTTCAGTTAAAATACTTCATTTAAGCCCAATATTAATCCCGTATGGGAAAGAGAATCATGATCATTTGTAGACAAGATAGCTAGGCACTCCGGGAAAAATTAAATGGCATCTAAGTATCCTAAAATTACTGGCCAGGAAGGTACTAGCTGGCTTACCAGGAAAGCTCTGGCCTGTCCTCATAGGCCCCGGACCTCCACCATAGGTATTTTGTACCTGGTTCCAAGCTGGCTTGTGTTAAAGGCCAAATGGGGATTTACGCTGAGCACTTTGTTCAGGGTTCAAGACACTTTGATTACATCAGATAGTGCCTGCTGTTCCCATTTTTCCTAGAAATGGGGTAGGAGTCCAATCCTTGTTTATTTAAGCTTCTGACACAATAGACCTTTACTTTGGCAACATAAGGAGCCATAATAGGGAAAAAAAATCTGTCCTGTGCACATCGTGGCCAAGTCTGAATAGTCCCTTTGGGGCTTACAGCAGCTTAACCTGACGGAACACAACAAGGAAGAAACAGCAGAAAAGACAGGCAGAGAAAGAGCCTGCAAAAGCAGTACAGAGGAGCACTGAAGAGGACAGGCTGCGGGCTGGGCGGGTGCGTGGGGCCCAGCCTGCAACTCCATGTCATCAGGGGCTCAAGGCCCTTGCCTGGGTGTTTAATACAAGGGTTTCTCTGGTTCTCCTTGCTATCTATGGACAAAGCACAATAATAATAATAATAGTAATAATAATAACGTGGGTTTCTTTATCTTTAAACAAAGAGGCAAAGAATATTTTGGAAGACCTACTGAATTTTGGACTTCAACTGAGATGTGCAAATTAAAATAATATTAGAAAGAATAGAAACACACAGCAACATGGGACCCAGATTTAACATCTACTCCCATTTGACATCATTTCCAGGCAGAAGCCCTTCCAGGAGTTAGTCACTCCTGCAAAAGCAGACAGGGGAGAGGAGGGGACATTTGAGAGTGTCATCCTGAGGACCATTTGCAGGGAAGAGCCGAAGTGCTGTGGCAACAGGAAATTAGTGGGGCCACCCACCTTGTCTGGGATGATGTGAACATCTGCCCAGTAATACAGCTGCTGTGTACTCATCTTGCACCAAGGTGTCCCCCAGTGTTGCCCAAGCGTATCTGAGAAGGTGAGGAGCAGGTTCAAGCTTTCACACCAAATACAGCAGCACAGCTGGTCACATGGGTATGGACTGTTCTCAGAGGATGTCTCATCCTTTGTAAATCAGTAGCCACGAACACCCGTTGGGGCATTTGGGCAGTTCATTTATTCTTTTACCCACTCATGCATATGAACTGGACTCTTAACATACAAAAAGAACAAGACACGAACTGGAGAAATAGAAACAAAAGAAAAATGGCAACAATCAGTGGAACTATGACTACTCCGGAGGTATATACAAATGACACAAAGTTCCTTTCTTTTCTGCAGACTCCTAGTACTTATAAACCTCTTCTTTTCCAGGCAACTTCCTTGGTTGGTGGCGTACGGTCTACAGGTCTCCAAACCCCAGCCCACAGCCAAATCTAGCCTGCCACCTGTTTTGGCAGAGTGTGAAAACTACGAGTGGTTTCTACTTTTTTAAATGGAAAGAATAACAACATATGAAATCCAAATTTCGGTGGCATAAATAGTTTTTCTGGAATACAGCCATGTTCATTCATTTATAAGATATTTATAGTGATTTTCAAGCCACCACAGCAGAACTGAATAGCTGTGACACAGACCATATGGCTCTCAGAGTCAAAAATATTTACTATGTGGATTTTATTAAAGTAAAAAAAAAAAAAGTGTGTGATCCCTTGTCTAGATGGCTGGGACCTCATCTAACACAAGAGTCAGTTAAATCAATATCAGACATTATCAGCATCAGAACACACACACACAAATGTGGCCCCTCGTGGCTTCTAATGAGTACTATGAGAGGATAGCAACTCACTGGATAAAGGTCTAGAGTTCTGTTTTTGAGAGGGGTGGTATTTTTGATTAACTGACTTACTGTTTTTTCTGATGGTGTCTCACTATGTAGCTCAGGATGGCCTTGAACTAAGGATGATCCACCTGCCTCAGCATCCCATATGTGCTGGAATTACAGGCATGTGCCGTGTGCCCAGCCAATTTTTTCTTAAGTGTATTTAGCACAGGGTCTTCAGGGTCTCACTACACAGATCAGACTCATAGTGATCCTTCCTTTGTTTTTTTGGCAGAACCAGGGATTGAACTCAGGCCCTTGCGCTTGCCAGGGAAACGCTTATTCTACTGAGCCATCTCCCTGGCCCAATCCTTCCTTCTTTCAGCCTCCCAAGCGCTGGGATTACAAGTGCATGCCACCACACCCAGTCTCACTCTGGGTGTCAGTCCATCCCGGGGGGCAGGCAGAGGATCAAACGCCAGGCCCCTGTATCTGTCTAAGCCCAAGCTATCTCAGCCAGTGTTTTTTTAATACAGCACATCATCTGCATTTCTTAAGTAACATACTACATAGTAAATTATTAAATACTAAAATGCTATTTAAATACAAAACTAGAGCCATATGGCTTTTAAAATAAATTGTTTTACTTGCTATCCACTTAAAATGGATATAAAGATGCCACATTTCTTAAGGAATTCAGCTGGATATGGCCCTATGACAGCCCATATTCAGCAACAGTTTGTCACTTGTCACTGTTTGTAACCATCCAGGTGCCAGCGTCTTGTTTGGTCACTCAAGGCTTCCAAGGATCTTCACATGGGATTATCTTGCTTGGATCTGATCCAGCCGGCTCCTCGGCTACATCAATCAGTCAGTCATCCAGCAGCCGGTCAGTGTACACACACATACGCACATACACACACACCCTACTAACTTTTCTTTCCTCATCACTGTATAACTATACTGGCCTGAGTCTTCCACCATGAACATTAGTCCGTGACTCTGACTAGGATTCCAGCTGGTGGGACAGACGCTCAGGCTGCTCTCGTGCGTGGAGGTGGCCCTTCCTGGCACCCTGAAGTCCCAGGAGCAATCAGCTTGGCCATGCCCAGCCACCCATCTCTCACCGCTCCTCCCACCTCCAGTCTACAAGGCCACGCTCCTGGTGTCAGTGCCACCCCGAAAGCCTCCAGCTACTCAGCAGCCCCCAATTACCAACGCGGAGTGACGCCCTTCCTCTAGTTCTGGCTGCCCAGTGTTATCAGTCACTTCTGCAACTGCCTAGTCACATCTCCCCTTTTAATTTAGCATTTATTATAAAATCAATGGATTACAACAATGTTTTCAGTGCTATAACAGTCACTATCGCTTCCTGCATGTTTACTATGGGACCAGCCCTGACTGCCAATAGGTGCTACTATTATTTGGACTTTACTACTAAGGAAACAGGTCCAATATCCATTCCTGGCCACCTTCCTACAGGATCTGCTGTCCCCTCCCCCTGCCCAACCAGGTCAGCCTGGCTGTGAGTCCCGCACAGATGCCACCTGGGGTGCAGTCACCCAGGGTGCTGCTCTGATTGAGGCAGAGAAGCTGAGCAGAAAGCAGCTGAGGGGCTCCAAGAAGGTCCTCTGGTTCCAAAGTGGATCCCTGGGACATGTCCTCATGAAGGCACCAGCCCCGATGTGCGCGCCCTGCTGGGCTTGCGTGCCCTTGGAAGAGGCACATCTGAGACCCACATGCTATGCACAGTGGCAGAAAGGGATCCCACTGCCACCCCTGAGCCCTGGGATGAACCAGCCCTGAAGCTCCCCTTGTCGTGCACGCATGCTGCACAGGTGCGCAGGACCCTGCTGAAAGACACAGAGTGAAAAAGTGACACTAAGGCTCAAGCCAGGCCTATGCTGGCGGACTGAGTACCACAGTGCTCAGCAGCAGGGTTATCATTTCAGACTCCATTTCCATTCTGCACAGTGTCTGCAACTTTGAATCATTTAAAACAAATGCCCACTAACAGCAACCACCTTCCTACCCATAAAGGCCAGCAACTGCTTCTCTCCTCAAACAAACTATACGTGTGAGGTTTACCCACCCCAACCACCAGTATTCCAGCTCTGGGTATCAATGCAATGATTCTGTTCCCTCTGACACGAGCAACCCCAAGTTACTGCAGCCACCACTTGTGTACAGAGGCTGCCCCCACTTAAAATGCCAACACAAGCTGAGCCAATCAGATATCTGACCCTCTGACCAACTGACCATCCACTGCAGGTTCCCACAGCCTCCTCCTGAGCTCAACAACTAGCTAGAACAGGCCACAGAAAACAGTTACTCAGTACAGCTGACCTACTACAAAGAGCATTACAAAAGCTGGAGATGAGAGGTAAAGTGGTCCATAGGTTGAGGTCCCCAGGAGTTCCAACTGTAGGACCTCTTGTCCCTGTGGAGCTGGGGCGCACCTACCCCCTTCCAGCAAGTTACTGACACAGATGGCCCCCAAGCCCACAGCGTAGGGGCTTCCATGAAGACTCCAGGATGCAGGCAGTGGCAACCGTGAACTCTGTTTGCAGCCCCATTCCCATCCCTGGAGGACGGAGGGCAGGGCTGAAAGTTCCCTGCTGTGCAGGACCCCAGGAAGAACTGACTCACAGAACAAAGATGCTGTCTCACCCAGAAGATCGCAAATCTGAGCGCTCTGTAGAAGACATGCTGACCAATCCCATCAAGAAACTTGAAGAGTTTTAGGACCTTCCCATTGAAGATTAAATACTAAAACAAAACATGTTCCTAGCAACTCCATCTCACAGGAAATTACAAGAATTTTAGCAGCTGCATTTCTGGAACTGGGGGCAGAAGTGAAACGTACATTTCCCTGTGATGTAACATACTTACCGTCTGCACAGCACTTGTCTACCTAGTGCTTCCCAAGGACAAAGATCCACGCGGATTGCGTTCTGGCATGATTAGCTCTTGCAGTACAATAAACAATGCACAAATAGATGAAACCTGAATACAGCACCAAAGCAACGGATTTAAAAGGCAAATTAAAATCACTTTAGAGAACTGGCTCTTCACAGATAACCTGAACCTGACTAAATGGTGATGTGCCCCCCACCCCCGTCCAAAATAGGTTCTCTATGAGAACTGGGGATTTACTGAAAGAGAGCCAAAGGGGAACAAAAGTGCAATTTCATGCCTCTAGTTGGAAGGTCCCAACACCAACCTAAGAGCAGGCACAAATGGTTCCAAGGAAATGCTTTCAAACAGGTTCCATTGTGCTTTCTCCTCTTGAGATTCAAAGGTGTGGCAGTGGGCTACCTGGCAGGGTTTCCATGCCACAGGCACACGTCCGACTGGGGGCTGAGGAGCGAGGGAAGGAGGCCAAGGTGCAGGAAGACTCCTCTGCATAGCAGGTGCCACTGGTCAGGAGGCAGAAAATATGCAGTGGGCTCGATCTAAAGATCACAACAGGATTTCCCCAATGCCCCCCATGAACCAGCAAGAGTGAAGCAGGCTGTAACAGCACCAGCCCATGACTTCTGCTTTAAGTTGAGCCATCTGACCATTCCAGAGAAGTGGCTCATGGTGGCGTGTTCAGACTCCCTGTGCCTCAGCAGCAAGACTGTTAACAACCAGTGAGTGAGGGGAAGAGGAGAAGGAGGACGAGGAGGAGGAGGAGGAGGAGGAGGAGGAGGAGGAGGAGGAGGACAAGGATGAGGAGAACGAGAAGCAGAAGAGCCTATGTGCCTGCTTTCTGACTGCTGGCTGTGGCTGCATTATAGCTATGTTCTAAGAGGATTAAAGCACAGATGAAAGCCAAGGAGTGGGTTAAATCCATTACTTTTGATGTGGTTGCAAACTATTCAACTTGCAATACAGCGCCACTGCATTAAATGGTCTCAGCTCTCTAAAGAAAAGAAGTAGGAAAAAAAAAAAAAGCAGCCAATAAACACCTGGGAAATAGGGTTCACAATCTCTGGCCATTAGAGAAATACAAATTAAAAAAACATCGAGACTTCCTCTTACTCCAGAAAAATTGGTCATTATCAAAAAACTGAGCATTAACAATGCCAGCGGGGGGGGGGAGGGGGGCTTCTGCGCCGCTGATGGGACTGTAAGCTACTACAACTATTATGGAAATCAGTGTGGAGATTCCTCAAAAGAATTAAAACTAGAAATTCCATCTGACCCAGCTTTTTTCTTCTTGGTATTCTCCTGAAAGACTGAAAATATCCTTTACAGTGAAGCATGCATATTTGTGTTTGCAGCAGCTCAACTCACCACAGGGAAATCTGGAAAGCAGCCAATCTGCCGATCAGCAGATATGCAGATAAAGAAAGCTGCTATTTATACACAGTGGAGTGCTACTATGCCATAAAGAAGGATCAACTTGCGTTACCTGTAAGAAGATGGATGCACCGTGAGACCATTATATTAAGTAAAATAAATCAGACATGAAGCTTCAATATCTCTCCTATGAGAAAGCCACATTATAAGTAAAGAACAAAAGATGGACAGTTGGAAATTGGAAGATAGGTCTTTTGAAATTTAAAAGGGGACCAAGAAGTGGAAGAGAAATAAAAAGACCACAGATGTGGGCTGGCCAGACAGCTCAGCCGACTGATTAAAGTACCTGCTTAGGCAGATGCAGGGGCCAGGGTTCCATCCAAAGCGCACAGTGCCATCTCCACCCCCAGGGCATGTTGAAAGGGCAACTGAGACAGGGCGTGGCGGCCCATGCCTGGAATCCCAGTGCTTGGGAGGCTGGAAACGGGATCATTACAAGTCGGATCTGTGTAGTGAGATCTTGTAGACCCTCAACTAAAATACATTGAAAAAAAAAAAAGATACAGATGTGTTCTGCACCCAGATCACCACACAACCACTGTGCACTGCACACATGGACCATGGACGGGGAACAAACCAAATGATCTGCAGAGAAGCCAGAGCCTCTAGCACACAGCCAGTGACACAGCGCTTCTGTGCCCCTTGCCAGAGCGCGAGGGCTGCACCTCTCTTCCCGGCCGCCAGTCCACCTCAGGACCTCACACAGTCCACAAGAAGCCTCACTCTGCCTGCCGCTTGGCTTCCACCGCGCGGCCTCCACTCCCTCAACTAGAGGCTGAGATGCAGGATGCGCCCCGTCCCTTCAGACAGAGGCGCAGGATTCGCCCCGTCCCTTCAGAATCTGTTCTGCCACGCGGCTCCACAGCTGAGCAATGGAAAACTAAGCTTCCACTGAAAAGGTAAGAGGAACTTAAAAAAGTCCTGCTGAGTCTCTAAGTAGCCCAAGTGTGTGGTCCTCCTGCCTCTGCCTTCCAGAGTGCTGGGATTCCAAGCATGCACCCTGAACCCAGCTGGCAAATGCCCAATAAGCATCACATATGGTTTTTAATGAGTAGTGGGCCCTGTGATAAAACTGTCTGAAGACATTCTTAATTTTACTTGACAAGGACTGGAGGCCCACCTGAGACAGGTATGTACACATGGGGAGCAGGGATTTATAAACAGGCAAACTTCTGAGGTCCCCAGGTATGTTGCTGGGACAGCAAAACCCTGTCCTCCTTACACGCTCAGCACGAGTGCTTGAGACACCTCAACACTGTACACAGACTTGCAGAGAATGTGAGAACATTTGTACTTCAAAAACATTTTTAGTGGAGAGCTTGGGGTGGAAGACTGGAAATAGTTCATTCCTTTCCTTCTCTCTCTGACCAATCTGTGAAGAGATAAAAATGCTGGTTTTCAGCTCAGAGTTGAAAGCATATCTGTACAGCCCGAGATGCCGAGATGCCCTTCTGCTGGAGTGGGCTTCCTGCAACACACACATGACAGCCAGATACAGCGATCCAGCAGATACCAGGCCTATCTTATCTTTATCAGCTGTACAATCAGCTCCCTCTAAAACTGGTGCTAATGAGAGGAAGAAAGTGGTAGAACTCAGCGGCTATTTTGAAAAGGAAGGAACGATCTTTAACGCCTTTACACACTCAACACTACTTCAACAGTTCCTGTGAACAAATCTTTCTTTTTTTTTAATAAGTGCCTTTTAGTTTTAAAAGTGTAGAGACTTAAAGGGAGTTTAGAGACAAGAGGGATAACCCCCAAGGTTTTCTTCAAAGTTCTCTGTGAGCAATAATTTAATTTCACTGGAAAGCATCCAGATTTGAAGGTACACAGGCAAGTAAGAGTTGAAAAACAGACTGGGCTCTGAGAGTAAATTCTCAGTTCCGCATCTGAGCTCCTGAAAAGAACAGCACAAAGAACCAACCCTGTCTGTGTCATGTCTGAATGGAATACAGCTCACCTCCGAGCTTTCAACACTGGAGAACCAGTGACACGGAATCTACAGAAAGCAAAACTAAAACAAAACTAGGCCATCAGAGCATGCTGAATCGGATCTAGCCTTACTTCACCTTTCTATTTAAAGTCTTCTAATACAACAGTTGGGTTGCTTCTTGCTTTTCAAATTGAAGCCATAATAATGATAGCGAACTGGCCTCCAAAATGTCCCACTGGAGAGACACAAGAATCCCCAAGTCCATCCATCAACAAATACATATTGAGTGCTTACAGTGTAGCCACAGGCACTTTGGTAGAACTAAACCCTTTTTGCAACTAAGTTATTCAGTTAAAAATAGAGTCAAAGGTCTTTTCCTCCCTCCAGACAAATGGGCTTTCTCCTTGAGTCACACATACCACTCTGGAGCCTCCTTGCATACTTTAGTGTAAGTCCCACTTTCTCCCATATGCAAGTGTCTTTTCAGGGTCTCCAACACTGATCTCCAGTTGCTGACCTTTATCAAACTGTCTGACTCTTCCTACAATTAGCTGAAACACAGCAGCTAAAGAATCTCCCATCTGAACTCTGAGGAGGCCTAATATTTCTCTAATTAGCATCCCCTTGCAGCTAGGCAATGGAATTGGTTATGCACGGCACAAGGAAAGGAGAAAGGCAGGCAAAACGCACATAAAGAAAGAAGCTGGCAGGGGCAGGAGCACTCCTGTAACAGACCTTGGGCTGGGAACAGATCCCACCCTGACAAGGCCCCAGCCTCCACCTCCCACAATCAAAGCCACTTTGTTCTCGGTGCCCTGGCTAACTTGCACCGCCCAGAGAGGGACATCACACTCTCCTGGCTAACCTCTGCAGCCAGCACGCTCCATCCTGGGTCTCACAGACAAGGACCCTTAGGTCACAGAGGGCAAGGGGGAGACAACTGGATCCACCTTGGCCCAGCTTATAACAAACAGCGGTGATGTTCCTTGCCTGCAATTACCTGGTCCACACAGAGGGGCACCCTTGCTGGCGGCACAGCCTGAAGGTCCACAGAATGCTGCATGACAAGATCACACTCCAGCTGCACCCCAGAAGCCCAAATTCGCAGACACCACACTTGTCTCCAAGAGACAGATACTCAAATCTCAGAGCATCCTTGGAACCACACTGTGGATACAAATTAAGTTTTAATGCAGTAGTATTTATACAAAGTAACCAATAAAATATAATTATCCATTTGTCTTCAAATTAAGTAAAATTTGTACTTTCCACAATAAAATCATACATGTAGTTTGGGCCCACTCGCTTCCAACACTTTAACCTATAAATTTATTTTCTCTAAGACTTTGGGAAAAATCCCAAGTACAACCACCTCTCTCTTTCTGCTGTCATTCCAAGGACAAATTCAGCCTCACACACATTTCACTATCACCCCACATACACTCAACTGACACCCAATGGACAAGAAAACCAGGGAAGTGAATGAATCGAGGGCCTGCCCAGCCTTCACACGTAATCCAAAGTACCTAGATGTGCACAGTGCGGCTCCTTCACTAACGCAGCAAATGGAGAACCAGTGAGTCAGCAGGACTGTGCAACTGAAATGGTTTAATTACATAATGGTTTGGGAGTGAGTTGAGACCTAGGGCTGCCACCTTAGGCCAAGGATAAGAGCATCCCAGCAAAGGATGGAGCCAGCAAAGGGTGCTACCTCGGTGAAATTAGACATTACTGCTACTTAGGAGGAGCCTAGGGCCAAGTTTGTGAGTGCTAGCACAGGAAAGGACTGAAAGGAATCCATTGTTTTCCAAATACCTGAGAAGAATTCCATAGAGGTGAAATGTGCCAGAGAAGTTTTAAGCCCCACCCCAGTTTCTGAGGGTTCCAGCAGCTCCAGGGAAATGAAGGGAGCCCAGTGCCCCGCCTTGAGCTGGGGTAAGTTGGCATCACTTCCACGACAGTATCTAGGAAACTCTGACTGTGGCCACATTCACTGCCTTCCCTCACCCAAAGCACTGCTTGAAGCAGACACTAAGGAAACAGGACATGGAATGGGTCAGGTAGAGGAATCTACCATGCAGGCTGGAGGACAAACAGTTGCCCTTGAAACTAATCACTGGCTTGCACATGCTTTGCAATTACGATTTACTGTAAACTTGAGCAAAGTGGAGAGGTCTGGATGCAGCAAAAGCATGGTAGGGTGTGAGCTGACATTTCATGACATTTATATTCACCTGCAAATTCTCTTAAAAGGCTTGTAAAATAAGCTCTTCCAATTGGATGTTGGTTGCAAACATGCAGCCTACATGTGTTTATCTCAAGAACTTACACATAAAATACGATTCAGCTGTAATCTGTTGAGGGCAAATATTTTTCTGCAACTAAAATAAAGAGCACTCTCATGCCCCTAACAGGCCTTTCTAAGGAGAACGCTAAAGAGAATCTGCAGGGACCCACAGATGTATTTGGAATGGAACCCTTCCCGCTGAGCTGCTGCCATTGACCAAGTGGTGTCCACTAAAGTCCCTCTGCACAGAGGGACAGATTAACAGCTGGAAGGGATCTGAGGGCCTCGAAAGGCTCAGCCTCGACCACCAATGCCCCCACTGGATGTGTCCCTAAGTCAACAGCAAAATCTGCTTTGACAGAGAGACTGCAGAGGTTATGATGATAGGTGCAGGGGAAACCAGTGAGAACTGAATTCCTTCCGTGCCTCACATTCTGGCCACCCAGCATCACCAACTAAATACACACATGCCCATTTCTCAGCTGCGGGCTCCAGTTTCTTCCCACTTCAGTTACCAGGCAACCTGACAGATCTGCCACCTGTCCCAGAAGAACAAATGCACTGCAGGACATGGACATGGACACACACACACACACACACACACACACACACACACACACACAGGACTGCAAACCATTAACCATTTTAAGTACTCTTCTTTCTAGGGATCTATGCAATGAAACCAGAAACTCCTTCTGTCAAACCTCACAAATCAAATTTAGCCACTTTTAATGACTATATGAGCACGATGTGCGAGGGGAGCTATTTATCCCAAAGAGAAATTCATTTTATTACACACAAAGCATCTCCCCTCATAGCCCCTTAAGTCAGGTTCATTTGGTCAAAGTCTCTTTCCTCTTTTTTTTTTTTTTTTTTTTGGCTTTTTAAAGATAAGGTTTTGCTACTGAGCTCACTATGTAGCTCAGGCTAGCCTGAAACTGTGACCCTCCTGCCTCAGACTCCTGAGTGGTGGGATGACAGACATACCCAGTTAAGTCTCAATAATTCTGACTCATGTTGGTGGAAACTATAAAATGTGGGACATTTATTTTAAGTACGAACCATTGCACACTCGCAAAGAACCTGCTTTGGGGCGCTGTGGTGCTTCTTACCCTTTGCTTACTTGTCAATTATGCTGTCAATGCTTCCCCTCCACCCTTTTACTTTACAGTATCTTAGTAAAGCCAAAATAAGCTTCCGTCTAGATGACCTCCCGGCTGCTCCCAAATCCAGCTGTAGCGGAGTTCCGGTGACATGCTTCTAACTCCTGTCCACTGCGCTGGGTGAGAGGTCTCAGGTGCACTACGCCACCTTGGAAAGCTGCCTCACACAGTCAACTCCGACACTCTTCTCTTGCCCGTGCCTCCAAGGAGGATGTTGAGGGGTGGCATTTATTGGTAGTGGCAGTGGAGGGGTGAGGAGTGAGGGTGGGGAAGAGGGCAAGCAAATCACCCAATGGTTTCATCTTTCAGTTCAATCTTTTTTTCCAAATACAACCACGAAAGGTCAAATGTCAACAAACCTCCACTTCTGAAGACGGAATTTCACAATCTTTGCGTTTACTCACCATTCCCATCCACGTATCTAGACCATGTCTCCTGGCATACAGTAGGTGTTTCAATAAACATTTACTAAACAAATGAAAGGAAGTGAACAGCAAGAAATAAATGCCTGCTGAGGAACGTGCTCCCCACACCCGCTCTGTGGGGCTTAAGATACACAACCCTGTGCACTGTTTTTCACAGGTAACTGGGCCCTGAACAGATACACGGAGCACATCCTCTGGAACGTGAAGAAGACGAAACATAGTGAAGTGTGTGCAGCATCTCTTCCACCTTCAGGACACAGTGATTTCGAACTTTCACCCCAAAGGTCTGCTGCCTGGGTGTCAGTGAGCAGTAGATCCTAGGCGGTAAACTGCTCGTGGGGGGAGCAGCCGAAGCAGATCCAGCCTACTAGCTGGAGTCCCCCTCTACAGCTCCCTGGCCAACACCTTCAGCCAGTTTCCAGGGTGCACACAAGAAACAGGGGCAAATAACCCCGAAGAACAGAGGAAATGCTACTGGTGTTCTGAGGCATTGCTCCACAAGCTGTTTTTCATCGGCTAAGGTCCCTGGGACAGGAGATCCGTAATATCCAGTATTGATAGTGCTCTGTCATAAAGAAGAATCCACTGGTGGGAAAACAGGTGCACCTGGAGACCGCCGTGGTACAGGAAGTCAGACCCGCAGCATGTGGTTTCTCTTGTTGCAGAAACCCCAAAGTAGAAACAAATTAGACAGCAAAAGAAAAGAAAGATCATAGACAGCTCTTTTGCAAATGGGGAAGGAACCAAGAGGTGGAAGAAGGGAGAGCAAGACAAAGCGAGAAGAAGATGTACTGCGTACAGGCACCCGTGCCCCACAATCACGGCAATCACGTCCAGCCCAAACGCCGGCTAATAAAACACATTTTGTAAAAATTCAGCTTGATTATGAGACAGACGCACCTTCTGACGAGCTTTACACACAGGATCCCACTTAACCTGCGTGACGAGGCCTTCTGTGCCAGGAGCTGGTTTTACCGAAAAAGGAACAAAATTCAGAGAGGCTAAGTGGCAGGGAGACAGTCCCCACTGATAAGCTCAGGAGCCGGACTTCAACATCAGGGTCCCTTTGACTCCTGGGTCTCCAGGCTCCTCCAATGAGGCTCACGCGTGCCTTTCTGTGCTTTCCTGCAGGATTCCTCGTTCCCCGCGTTTCATCACGCTCAGAAACACTCGAAGCAAGCCAGCTCCAACACGACCTACACACACACAGCTCCTTGTCCATCTTGCCACAGTAGAAACTAAAGGGATATTTTCTCTCTGAGGCTGAGGATCATATCCACAGATTATTTTGATAATAAAAACCTATTTTTCTTTTTCATTTTTTGACTTAATACAGTTCCCTATGTCCCTTAAGTAAGGTGCTCTGTTGCCATTGGGAAACCAATTTTCCCTTAAGACATTACTGCAATATTATCAGCAAACCTGCTACTTAAACAGCAGGTAATCTTTTATTTCATGCATAATTACCATGCACTATATTTTGATTTGATCCTAATGGCCCTAAGTACATCTTAAACCAACCCTCAACCTCCCCAAAGGAAAAACATTTTGCCTCCTCTGCTGCACTTGTGCGGTGATGATAATTAACACATCTCAGGAAATTCGAGCTACATCTGATTAAATCATAACACACCATAAAGGTCT
The DNA here is from genome assembly GCA_004027165.1 of Ctenomys sociabilis. Taxonomy (NCBI): domain Eukaryota; kingdom Metazoa; phylum Chordata; class Mammalia; order Rodentia; family Ctenomyidae; genus Ctenomys; species Ctenomys sociabilis. The sequence goes on from PVKA01011891.1 coordinate 49,090, forward strand.
TTACAAGTAATCCTTTGAAGAGTCCAGCCGAGAAAATCATGAAAAGAAGAATTAGGAGCAGGGAAGCTCATTAGGTTTTTGCGCCTGGCGCTCAAAGGTAACCCCACCAAGGTGAGCGCAAGGAGCTCTGAACTACTTTCCCACAATGCACCTGAGTGCCAGAGGAAGGGGGACCTTCCACAGGGCCAGCCTTCACCCACAAACACCAGATTTCTGTTTAGTTCGCAGCTCCTGGATTATGTTTCTGTTCTGGCCTATAGCCGAGGAAACACCAGCCTTTCCTCAGACAAAAAGCTTCAAAGGCATTTATTGAACTAAAAAGTGAAAAATTCAGGAGACCACATGGTAGAGGAAGAGGCAAAGGGCACGCCCACGGAACTAGATGTGCACGCTGAAGGCCATCACTAGGCGCGGCTGACAGGCTCCCAAAAGAATAAAAAAATTTAAATGAAAAATTCATCAGATGAGAAATATCTTTGGACTTTCGTGATTAAAATTTAGGTTTGGTTAACTTGGGAAAATTAGGGAAGCATTGTAAGTCATGCTTATGCCTTCCAATGAGTGGAACAAACCAGATTTTGAAAGCACCCAACTCATGCCTGGCTGGCTGCTTTCAAAGGCCCAAAGTCAAGTAAGATGAGCTCGTGTAGCTGGTGCGGTCACGCTCTCCTCTATGAGGCAACCGCCACCATTATTAGTGACACTAGCAGCAGTAGTAATAAAATAATAATAATAATAAAGACTTCACTTTATCCCATACTAAGTGTTTGCTTACTCATGAATCCTAGTTAATCTCTACAACAGAGCTGAGAGTTTCTATTATAGAAGACAGAATTATGGTGGAACAGGTATTGAGCTGTTCGCTTCCCATCACACAGACAGAAGCACGGAGCACAAGTGGGGGAGAGAGGACAGACATCCAACGTGCAGCAGCAGAGCTGGCGCTGATGATGCCACACTTCATTCTGAACTTGGTAAAACGGGGAGACTGGACCTGCTCCTGCCAGGCACGTATGCGAAAGGCCACGTAGCTAGAGGCCTATGTTAACGTGCTTCTGTACAGAGATCACTTCACTACCTGATGGATTTTCAGAGGCAGCAGCGAAGGCGGCGGTGTGGCGACGCAGCAGAGAAGCAGAAACAGGGGGAGGGAAAGCTTTTATTGACTCTAAACACATGAAGAGGACCAAGGGCAGGGAGTCGGGCAGATCCTCTGACCTGAGACAGGGAGCCTGTGACTTTATGGACTTGTGCTAGGGCGGGAATTTGAGGGGCAGGTTTAGGGCGTACAAGGAGCTGATTGGAGGCTCCCTTGTGTGGGCGGGAAAGGTCAAAGGAAGCTGTACCCAGGGCTGGAGTGGGTAAAGGAGCAAGTGGTCATTGGGAAGAGCTGTTGTAAGGGCTTCAGCCATATCAGACGACCACCATAACAATTTAGCAATGTATGACTTAAATGTATACAATATTACTTATGGTTTTTTTTTTTTTGTTTTGTTTTTTTTTTTATGTCTTTTTGAGACAGGGTCTCACTATGCAGTTCAGGATGGCCTTAAGCTCACTTTGTAGCTCAAACTGGTCTTGAACTCACAACAATCCTGCTGCCTCAGCCTCCCAAGCGCTGGGATTACAGGCATGAGCCACCATGCCCAGCATAACTTATGTTTTTAAATGGGTCAGTAAGAAGCACAGCTAGGGTTGGAGAGACAGCTCTGCGGTCTAAGTGCCTGCCTGGAAAGTGCAAGGATCTGGGTTTGATCCCTGGTACTGCATGCAGTGCTGGCCCTGCACCATGCCAGCCACTGAAACCAGATGTAGTGGTGCACGCCTGTAATCTCAGCACTGGGGAGGCTGAGACAGGAGGATCACTGCAGTCTGAGCTGTATAGCAAGACCCTGTACCAAATAAGAATCACAGTGAGGGTTCAAACTCACGCCTCCCTTACCCCAAAGCTTGAGCTCTAATTACTTAATTAATTACTTTTCACAGGTAAAGTACTTAAAGCAGCAAGAATTTAACGAGAAACTGGGAATTTCTCATTAAATTCCTTGGGAATTTAATGTCTCTTAGCTGAACTGCACTTCATTTTCTAGAGCAGTCTCTTCCATCTTTTTTCTCTACCATGGCACACACTGATAAGTTATCCCTGTGAAAATGTCAATCATGGTGCAAGACCCTCTGTATTATATATAGACAGAGCTCATCAAGACAGATGCCTCAGTGAGCCCCGAAGTCACTCAACAACATTGTTTGGAGGGAAAGAACAAATGAGTAGCTGTTTCTGATGCTCAAAGACATTCATCAAGCAAAATTAAGTTTCATACCATAACAACAAACAAAGGCAGACCTGGTCCAAAGGAGCTTTACATCTGTATTGGGAAGATTAGACTTCCATAAATTAAAAATTAAGGAACAAAACAAAGCAGCCCCACTCATTACCAAGGGTCCACAGCAGGCCCCAACTCTTCTCTGACAAGCCCCGTTTATTTGGAAACCAAACAAAGAGCAAATCTAAACAAGAGGCATAGTCCTGTCTCCACCACCACCCCACCCCTGCCCTGAATTTATGAGGATGCACACACAAATTCCTTGGGAATTTAATGTCTGTTAGCTGAACTGCACTTCATTTTCTAGAGCAGTCTCTTCCATCTTTTTTCTCTACTATGGCACACACTGATAAGTTATCCCTGTGAAAATGTCAATCATGGTGCAAGACCCTCTGTATTATATAAACTGTCTCATTTTAAAATACCCACTCAACAACCCCAGAGTCTCAAGTTCTCCTACTTCGGAGGACACTGGGAAACTATGGAGATGTTTCAACCCATAGTTTAAGAACTGCTACCAAATACTGAAAACTCTGGAAATCCTGCATAAATCATGCGTTTGCCAGTCCCCTCCCTCGTGTTGTGACAGTTCTGGGCTAGACGGCTCTGCATATGTGCATGTGGTATGTGTGAGGGAGACAAAACCTTTGTAGTGAGCTTATTGAATCTTTCCACCTCCTACAGAGAACTCTGAAGAAACGCACTGTTTTTTCCAACATTCAAATGAGTGTGAATCCGCACTGTGGTTCTCACAGGACTCATCTTTTATGTTGAGTGTAAGGTCACTGACAGACTTGAAATAGATCCAAGTTGCCTTGATTAGCTGATTTTCAAAGGGCTGGAGGCAATGAGCGATGGTGTGGATGAAGAGCCGACTCCAGTCTCATTCTACTCCAAATAAGCCGGGAGAATTTTAACAAGTTACTAAACTTCTCTGAACCACAGTTTCCTTGTGTGTAAAACAAGGGGGAAACCAGATGCTCTTCGGGCAGAATTCACACACTGGTGGCCTGCAGAGAGATCTGTTCGGCCTGTTCTGTCCCGAGGTCATTCCCATACTGCAGCACCAGACAGGTTTCATTGCACAGCTCTCCAATTAGAATGCACACGGGCCTTCTAATAAGCCTCCTCTGAAGCCCCAAGGTGACGTGTTGGCCACAGGTCCTGTCCACGAATCTACATTCTTGATAAGGGCTCTCAAGTGAGTCCAGGGTGCTTGATCCAGAGACCCCTTTGGGAAATAGTAGCTCAGTAGAAATTCCTAATAATCTTGGGTACTTGCACCACAAAGTAGCAAACCTGGGGCTCATGAACGGTCCACACTCTGATCTAAGTGACCTGGGAACACGCACTAAAGAAAGCAAATTACACATGTGCAGTAGAGCCTTCCACTACCCTGCGATGTACAAGCAGTACTGGGTCTTCTCAGTTTTTCCACTGAAAAGAACACAGGGAGCAAGGATTATCTCCCAGAATTCCTGAGGGGATAAGGAACTTCAAGGACCTACCTAGTGTGGTTTTTGGAACAAACAAGGTGCTGAGCCCTGGAAAGGGCTCTTTCCACCCCACTCCCCACAGAAGCCTGTCCCATCTGGAACCCACCTGCTGAACAGGACTGGGCCACCAGGTGTGCACGCAGCCTGCCTCTAAGGTGCTCCAAAAAGCACAGTGACCTTCATTCCTGTTTGGAAAAGGAGTGGTCTACAGCAACTTGTACTCCTTTCAAATCAACCACTCTGCTCAATAGAAAATCCACATGCTAAACATTAGCCCAGCCACTAAACACAAAAATGGCAAATGTCACAGTATGGCTACTGATATATATATATATCCCATGACCAAAAAATCATTCCAGGGTACCCACTTCTAAGAGCTAAGGGGTCCAGGGTCTGAGAGAAGGAAGCAAAGAGAAAGGGGAGCACGGGAAGGGCAAGCATTTCAGGGATAAATTAGAAAAGTAGTCACAGTAAAAGGACATTATTCTTTGGGTCTTATAAATTAATGAAGCACAAATCTGAAGTTTATAAACTGTATGATTATTAATAATTAAACTGCAAGGAAATAAAGAAACTATTCAAATTAATATTGTCAATGGCAAGCTAAAAACTGCTCACATCCTTTCCCTTCACAAAAACGAAAAATGGGATGAATTAATTTGGGGGATGGGGGTCCCCATAAAGTCCAGTCATTGCCTGGATTGGATCCTCTTTGCAAAACGTGCCCACCCCTTTCCTTGATTTTTTCTTTTCCCAAAAGGCCTATGCCAGTGCGCGGAGGATCACGAGGAGTGCCATTCATAACACACCACCTGAACAGCAGAAAAATGACATGGAGCTGGGCACCAGGAGAGGCTCCTGGATTCCAAACAGCAGCTAGCGTCCAGTGTGCAGCTCGCATGTGACATTTTAGAACCTCTGCCTGTGTATTTTTCAGTCCAATAAATATTGTCAAGGAAAATTTGCTGTTTCCTACTTGAAAAGCAAATACATGACAAAGGGGCTGGGCACACATCAAATTAGGAAGCAAGAGGCAGATACAGGAGAGGTCAGTTGCTGGCTGGCGACAAATGATAAACCACTCTTGATCCAACTGGGGCAGGAGGTGCTGCATCAGAAGAGCAAACTCATTATACCCTAAGTGCCCACTGCATGGGAGAAGTGTACACCCACCCACAACACGCACATACACACACATCACAGTGGCAAATGCAAAGTCGAATAGCAGTCACTTTTCTCTAATAGTTTTTAAATGTCTCGACAAGAACCAACAAGAGGGTCCAAATACTAAGAACAGACTGTGATGACCTGACAGCTGAACATCAGAGTTTTTTGCTGTTGTTGCTGTTTTGGGGTGTTTTGTTTGTTGATTGGTTTTTGTTTTTTGGTTTTTGGGTTTTTTGGCAGAACAGGGGATTGAACTCAGATCCTTGTACTTGCCAGGGAAGCACTTATTCTACTGAACCATCACCCCACCCCCTGAACATCAGTTTGCGACACAAAATACCAGGGGCCTCTCTTGCCTGCATGCTGGTGACCCACAGTGTTTTAGATTGTGGATTCTGAAATATTTGCAAGTATATGATGAGATACCTTCGTCATGGAACCCAAGTCTAAACATAAAGTTCATCTGTTTTAGACACACTATAGACAAAGGGATGGATAGATGATTTTATAAAACATTTTTAATAATTTGTGCCTGAAACTGTTTCATGGTATAGAATTTGCCACTTCTGGCAACACGTCAGAGTCTAAAACGTTTCAGCTCCAAGTGCAGCTTGGGTCTTGGACTTCTGCACAGTGCCTGATGAAGCTCTCGGATCCTTGCCGAATATCCATCCGTGTGCAGATGGAGTGCTTATACTGCTGGGCAGAAACATGTAACCGCCTCCTGAGTGGTCCAGACCACGACCCCACACGGCATCCCCACAATAGCAGGGACAGAGGGGACTACACCACATACTGCCTTCCCGCGGCCATGATGCCTGGAAATCCTCCAGCTGGGGTCACTGGCTATTTTTCCACTCTGTCCCAACCAACTCCTACTGGCTGGCATAATCATGTGGGTGAACAAGGAGACAGACACTCTCTGATAACATTCAGGACCTCCTTCCCATGAGGAAGCAATGGCCATTTGCAAATTAATAGTTATGATGCTAATTAATACCAGTACTTTACACCTCAGAAAGTTCAAAACCAATTTAGAAGGAAGATGCTTGCCAAACCTGACTGTAGAGCTCCCAGGTACTTACTTGGTGCACGTGTTCTTGCTCAAGCCAAGTTAAAGAAAAGCTCACATGAACTATTGGAAACTTAGAAACGAATTAAGGACCATTGGATTATAAGCAACATTTGGGGGCAGCATAAACCAGCCAACTGATAAGCACACAATCAGTAAAGTGTAGCCGAAAAGCCTATCATTCTTTCCATCTACTCACTCTCAAACCATATGGAGTACCTTCAAAAGTAACTGTTAGATTAATTACACATATGAGAAATAACACAGTAAGTACACAGAACTCTGGCTTTGGGCTCATTTTTGTTTATGTGTTACAGTAGTAGGCAAACTAAGAGAAGATCAGCTCCATTTATAGCTACAAACAAACACAGAGTTGACTATTTTGAAGTGACCCACCTTCCTTAACTCTCTGAGCTCTGTCCCTGCAATCCTAACCCTGGGTCCAGCACACTAGGCCACACTGTCCCATCTGCCCCAGGGCTCCTTCAATCTGCCTTCCCATTGACTCAAATCAGGTCGACACCACCAGTGATGAGGGCCCAGATTCTGTTTCACATCACTGTCTCTCAAGTGCCCTCCCATGGTCGGCAAGCCATCCTAACCAAAGCCATGACCAGTTCAATACTGCAAGAATAAGCCAGGCGCAGTGGAACATATGTGTAATCCCAGCACTCAGAGGCTGAAGAGGAAGGATCACTGCGATTTCAAGACCATCCCTGCTACAAAATGAGCTCAAAGCTAGCCTGAATTGCAGTGAGACCCTGTCTCAAAAAGATATACTAATAATAATTATAATAATAATTATAATAATATACAAGAATATAGTTCTTCCCAAAATGCAATACACTTGGCTTGGTATAAGGCACATCTCCTTCCCCACAACCTTCTCCCCTACTCCGTGCCACATAAAATTATCCAATTTTAACACAAAATCTCTAAAATAGGAACTAGGTTGAAAGCTGAGTCTGGGCAACTGAACTTCAGTGGTACGAGGTTACAGGCTTATTGCAGCAGTGAATGCTTTGTGCACGCAAGCGGCCTTCTGCAATTGATTCTCGTTCCGTGGCGTGCGTGCTTTTGAATGTTCTTGATAATGGGGAGTCTTAAGACCATCTAAAGACAGACTGTGTGTTTTGGATAGAGCCAGAAGTGTTTAGGAACAAATGTGGCGAGGCTTCAGTTAGGGAATGGCATTTGGGTCAAAGCTATTAAGTATCAGGAGTGCTTTTCTAGTGTGGTTAGAAAATTAGCTCCAAAAGTCATTCTGACAGATGCATTCCAGAAGAGTATATAGCAATAACACCATCAATGAGATAAAAAAAAATAGCTTAGACTCTACACTGACGGCTAGATGGAAGAGGCTACTTCACACCTTTCTTCCATCAAAGGTGCTCTCTGGTCCCTGCGCCTAGGACACAGGCCCTCTCTCTCACTCATCTCCCCAAATATCCAGAATTTTCTTTCTTCAAAATGCATCCTCCCTAAGCCCTCTCTGAGTCCTCACAGAGTACATGCGACATCTGCTGCCCCTCATGGCATTCAGGACAATGTCGAAAAGACACCAAGAAAACAAACAACGCTTCCTCTTCTGCCCAACCCAAAACTATCTACTTCCTGCAAATCTCAGCTCGGTTTTCAATCATCGGACACAGCAAGAGCATCATGTAGTGTCTCGTAAATGCTATGAAACTGACCTCTCTACCCTCTAGCTTCACCTCACATGACTTGACAAACGCATCACCTGTGGCTCAAAGTCAACTGAGGGGCAATTCTGGAGACCCCAGAGTGGTGACCCCAGGCCCACAAGTCACCACTTTTTAAAGACTCATGTAAATGCAAGAGGACAGGAAAGCAAACAGAGGAAACTGCAACATGAGCTAAAGAAGAAGCCCAGGATTAAAAACCAAACGCACCAAATTATTGTGCAAAACTGCTTGGTAAACTTGGAGAAACAGTTTATCTCAGACCAAGAAACTTAAGGAAAACTTACTCCGGCCCACGTTAGAGTGATTTCTCAATCCATGAAAAGTATGCACCAAAAGCTTATAATGAAGCATGATTCCCGGCATCAAGCTCCTTTATCTCCCACTAAAAGTCTTACGCAAGTCACCTTCCTCCAGAATTCCCCCTGTGGCCATGTAGCCAACAGAAATCTCTGTTTCTTTCCATCAAGATATGGATACAAACATGCAAGGCTCCAGGAGGCCTGAAGCAAAAGGATCACTAAATCAGGCCCAGCCTGGGAAAATTAGTAACTTAATAAAACTTGTCAAGAAGGAAGAGGAGGAGGAGGAGGAGGAGGAGGAAGAGCTGATGGATATAGTTCAGTCAAAAAGCCCTGGATTGATTCGTTCTCTCTCTCTCTCTCTCTCTCTCTCTCTCTCTCCACACAGCAGACGATGGGAGAGGAGTCCACCCACAGTAGAGCACTGACCAGGCTGCAGCCCAGTCACGCAGTGGTATGCTAGGGCAAAGAGCGGACCACAAATGAACGCAACCTCCTGGAAGAACCTCAGAGATGACACTGAGGTACAGAACTGTCTCAGTCACTTTCCTCCTTGTTGGTTCACAGCGCTCAACACCTGCAACTCGCAGAAGGAGAGGTTTATTTTGTATCACAGTTTGTAGTGGCCTCCACCCACCACTGGCTGACTGGAAGAAAGGCCTGGCAGGGGAGCAGGGCAGAGAAGAGCTGCTCACAACACCGCACACGGGAAGTGGAGCATCAGTGGCCAGAGTTTCCACCCCAGGCCCCACCTCTGAGGGGCACTCAGCTATAAGCCCACACAACCGTCTTCCCAGGCCTGCCTACTATCACAGGAGCCTGTTCAGGGGCATCTAGGTACAAGCTGTAACAGGAAGCTGCAGAGGACATGCAGCAGGTTCCACACCGTGACCTCTAAACTCAAGAGAAAGAACTCACTGAAATACAAGGTGCGCATTACAGTGCGGGAATCGTCTGCCTGATCGAACCTGTGGGAAAAATGTCTGTACTGAGTCACAAAAAAGCCTGGGGCTGCATACTGAAGATGTAATATTTTCAGCTTGTTTATACCTGTGAGAAATTTTAAACAAATAGCAATTTGTCTTAGAAATCCTCACCTCAGATGGGGAATTTAATCCCGAAATTTCATAGTAGGGGCAGAGGGGCTGGAGGTGCAGAAGGAGTTAATGAGTGATGAGTGATCCTGGTGAGATTAGCGGAAGAGCAAGAAGAGCAAGAGAGAACCTCTGTAGAGCATCAGACAGGAAAGGGGCAGGGAAATGAGGGGGGGGCACTGGGACCCCAGGTCTAATCCGGGTAGGAAAGGAGCTGTGGACACTGAGGCTCAGGCTCACATCCACAGACACTGAACTTGGTAAGCCTTCTGAGGGTGTGACAATGGCACGAGAGGCAGAGTTCAGGGGTCAGGACACTCACCTACCACATGAGAGGCCCTGGGCTTAGATCCAGCACTTTAGTAAGTAAGATGGTGAACAGCTGGATAAAATGCATATACAAGTAAAGGCAAAGACCCCAAAACTGAACATAGCCAGTAGGGTTTTCTTCTCCCAAAATTTGGAAAGGTCTCTTGGAGGAGCTCTGTATAAAGCAGGTATTTAGCAGAAGAGCAAACACAGCAGTGCTGGGATGTCATTTCAAAGAGATGAATTCCTGACCCAGTAATGTCTAGGGTCTTTGAAAAGAAGATCTTGGCCAGTAGTTTAGTGGCACACGCCTGTAATCCTAGTAGTCTGGCAGGGAGAGGCAGGAGAAAGCAAATTCCAGCCCACAAAGGGCAATTTAGGACTTAAAAAGAGCTTTCCTGAAATGTTTTTTTTGTTTTTTTTTAAAGAGGGTGAAGGACGGGGTGCAGCTCTAGAAAGGGCCATAGGTTCAATCCCCAGCACTGTGGAGGGAAGGAGGAAGAGAGGGCTTGGGAGCCTCTGACAAGGAAGCAGAGAGGCCACGCTTAAAAAGAAAATACTGTGCTCCTCACCTTAGAACCGAGGTCCCCAGACCCACTCAGAGGCAGTCCAGGGCACCCACTGATGGTGTCTGGAAAGCCCTGGCTCATTCTGGCTCTAAGACCTCATCGTTCCACTCATATTTTACACAAAGTCTGTCCCCAGTGGTTACAAAATAAAAACGGAGCTAACAAATTAATAACTTTCTCTCATCCCCTGTCTGCTTCTCCAGCCAGCGCATCATGCCTGTGGAATTTTAATGCAAATGTGAGGACATGTAGAGGAATGCAAAGGTCATGGTCAACTATGGCAGAGTAGTCTTATTTGAAAGTTTCTCCCTAACAGTC
>PVKA01011892.1:0-59424 GCA_004027165.1 Ctenomys sociabilis
GACAGTACAATTGGGATAGATAACGCTGTGCTTCTACATAATTCTATGAGAGGCAAGATTTGCACTAATGGTGGTTAGACAGGATATTATTTCAGCTTCTAGTACTATGGACAACCCCTAGGAAAATATCAAGGTAGAAAGTATTAATTATTGAATCTTTGATGTAATTCAGGTATAAAAAATAAGATACGCAAACAGCTACACTCTCTTAATTTACTGGTAAGAGACATTCGGTGTAATAATATCTGTAAGTATAATATCATGTATGCACCTTCTATGATACCAATACATTATGAAAACAGTTTGCAATGTATTAATTTATCAAATCCATCTTGTCAAGTTATCTTAAAACCATCTCATTGATATTTATATTTCAATAAAATGAAAATTAAAAAAAAAGAAATAATGAATTGCTGTCTATCCACACGGTCACATAAAATTCTGAGTTTCAAAACATAAACCTGAATGAACTATTTTAATCCCAATTATAATTCCTAGAACAAAAAAGACAATGTATTTGTGAATATAGCACTTATGCAAGACCATAAACTCAGCTGGCAAAGCAATAGAGGAATCAACCACTGAAGAACAGATCGGTATGGGGATCAGGTAATGTGGAAAGAAAAGTTAATGAATTGGCTTTTTGAGGATTAGGCTCTGGCACAGAATGGATATTGTTGCTAAGTTGTGCTTGGTCTAGAGTATCAAACACATGTGACACATTAAATTCAAGAGCCATGGACATAGGATTAAAAACCAGTGTTGATCCTTTATTATACTTTCTATAAAAACAAGGCTTTGATCATGATAGTTCTGTGTGATCTAGGTTTTGTTTGTGACAATTCCTGTATGAATCAAGTGTTGTTTATAAAACTTTTGCCTATAGCACTCTTCAGAACTCTGCCTATTTTATCTTCCAGTGGATTTAGTGGTTCTGTTTGTGATCCACTTCAATTTCAGTGTAATGCGTGGTGACACATGTGGATCTACTCTTTGGAAATCCAATTTTTCTAGCACCATTTACTAAAGAAGCTATCCTTGCAATGAGTGTGTTTGTCTCTTTTATGAAATACCAGGTGGTTGACTGTTTTTGGAGTTGTTTCTGCATCTTTTACTTGGTTCCATGGATCGTCAGGGCTGTTTTTTCTTTGCCAGTACCATGCTGTATTTATCACAGTCTCTCCATGGTATAATTTTAAGTCAGAGATTGCAATGTTTCTTGATTTAGTTGCCCAGAATTGTGTTTGCTATTCTATTTCTTTTGTTGCAACTGACATTTAGGAACATTATCTCTAGTTTTATGAAGTGTGCTATGAGTATGTTTGACTGAGATTGCTTTAAATCTGTATAATTCTGCAAGGATGGCCATTTTCACTATGTCAGTTCCTCCTACCCAAAAGCAAGAGGTATTTTCCCTTGTATGATATCCTCTTGATCTATTTCATCTCACTCCAGAAAAAATGGCTATTATCAAGAATATATCTCATAACAAGCGCTAATAGAACTATGAGAAAAAAAAAGGACACTTCTCCACTGTTAATGGGAGTGTAGGCTGGTGCAACTACTATGCAGAGCAGAATGGAGAGTACTCTGGAGGTAGGATTAGAAGTCCCAGAAAATTTAAAACACCATGCCACAACTAATTTATAGTAGCTGAATCTTGGAAGTAACTCCAATGCCCATCAACCAATTTATGGTCAAAAAAATTTGGGAGTTTTTAATATAATGCAGTATTACTCATCCATAAAGGAAAATAAAATTGAGATAGATAAATGGATTGACCTTGAGTTACAATCACAAGTAAAATCATTTGGACACATGTACATAAGCATCACATTATCTTTTGTGGTATGAAACTGAAAATGTAAATAACAAAAATGTATAATAGCTACTGTAAATTAGAAAGAAGCTGTACAAAAGGAAAAAAGAAATGGGGATACTGAGGAGGGATGAGGAAGAAAAGGAGTAAGAGAAACAAAAAAATGAGAAAAAAATCTAAAATGAATACTACCTTTTGTGAATGGGGGTGTATGGTGGAATAATTACTGGTCAGCTTCTGACACCCAGCATAGTGCTGAGTGAGAAGGCCCATGTTGAGTTTTGCAGACAGCCCAGAAAGAGTACTGGAGCAGAAGGTGCTGTGCTGTTGATTTTCCTGGAGAAGCTTCACACACTGGCTTCCCTGACGTGAACTCAGCAGGTCCCACCATTGGAGGAGCTTGATTCATTGCTATTGCTGAAGATGGCCACAGTTTTAAATTACCTTGACAAGATGGATTTGCTAATACTTTGCAAACTGTTTTCTTAATGTTTTGGTATCATAGAAGGTGCCTACATGATATTATACTTACAGACATTATTATACCATATGTGTCTTATCAGTAAATTAAGAGAGTGTAGCTGTTTGCATATCTTATTTTTTATACCTGAATTACGTGAAAGATTCAATAATTAATACTTTCTACCTTGTTATTTTCCTAGTGGAATTCAGTAAAATATGGATTAGTCATAACTTAAGGGAAACAAACTTCTTTGCTCTGTGTAAGTGAGAAGTAGTAAGAGTACAAGTAAAGATTGTTCCTAGTTAAAAATCACGAGAGGCCATTTGCTATAATATCTATGCTTCCTTCTTTTCTTTCATAACATTATGAATACGTTGAACAGATAACCAATCTGCATTTTAGCAACCTGTAGGGCAGCAGGAAACCTCAAGGTCTTAGTACTTTGGCTTAAGTTATAAAGGAAAGGGACTCGAGGTGGCAGTCGCTGTGTCCACAGAACTCTATCACAGGCACATCTCCAAGTAGCATGTGTAATTAATTTTCTTAGCCAAGGTTGATGTTTTCTTATGTGAATGACCTGTATAACTGGTGCTGGTACCAGTACATGTATCCTGCTATGAACACAGACTTCCATGAGGCCTACTGGAAGACTAAAATGTCAACACTGTGGTGACAATGAGAGTATAGTAGGCCAGGAACTACAGAGAAAGTGCATTCAGTTAGAATGGTTGGAGGCAACTAGAAGTGGTAGGAAATAAGCCCTACTGGGAGTGTACAGAGGCAGGCAATGAAGAACTGCTAAATGAAAGGATGATGACCAACCAGCCGAATAAAAAATATATAAGCCAGTCCACTACTCTATGCCTCTTCCTTAGACTGCTTAAGTCCCTGGTGAACCTCTCCAGACTGGACTGGTGACCAGACACAAACCACAAGGCTCAGAGCTTGGATCCCATAAGCTTATAATAGCAATGCTGATTTCATTCCCCTAGTATGTGCTTTAGAAACCAAGGTTGAATTGAAACACATGTGACTTACCTTATGAGGACAGACTTTCTTTCAAGAGTCCCCATGTTGGGCTGACCAAATAGCTCAATGGATTAAAGCACTTGCTTAGGCAGACATAGCCCCTGGGTTCAATACCCAGTGTGCCACGCTGGCCCACCCCCAGGGTGTGCTGAGACTGTTATTGAGACTGTAATCCCAGCTCTTAGAAGGCTGAACACAGGCAGATCACTTGAGTCTGATCTGTGTAAGGAGAACCTGTAGACCCTGTACTAAAACTACAAGAGTCAACACATAAACCAAATTGTTTTAAACACATTCAAAGGGAATAAGTAAAATGAGGTCATCTTTAAAGTGAATTTGACTGACCTTATCAGATACAGAAGGTGCATTTCTTGTTATATAGGTCTTGATTTATCTTGTCCTTAACCATCCAGGAGAAAAGTATAAAAACGAGGTATAAAAAGTAAAGCCACATTAATATGCTGAGCTGTAAAAGTCTCAAGTCAACAACTTCTGACATTTCCACTACATTCCCACTACTATTATGGACTACTGGACTATATTGGATTATTTTTGCTGAATTCACACCTCTACAGTATTAAAATAGCAATGGAATACCCATCTCTGAAAGAACTAAACAAAAAATGGAGTATAAATGAAGGACCATTTTGTAGTGAAATGTACTTATACTGTATGTACAAAATAAGATATACAACTACTTTCTCTTAATTCAATGAGAAGAAAGATTTGTAATAGTAGTATTTGAACAGGATATCATATATGCATCTTATACTATGAAAAACTACTACAAAGACAATATACAGTGTATTCATTATTGTAACTGTCCTCACCTGTTTTGAAACTGTCTCATTGCTATTTGTATCTCAATAAGATTAATAGAAAAAATAAAAAAAAATAAAGTCAATGACCCCATTATAATGACAGGATGGATTAGCATTAGCATATGACATAATGAAAGTAGGTAGTGAGGAAAAAAGAACCAGAGATCTTAAAGTGTGAGCCAGAAACAGAATTATTGGTTGCCTATCTAAAGAAAACCAAATAAGCAACATGGAAGAGAGTAACATGCCCAAAGCTGCAATGCTATTTACAATAGCCAGGAGAATAAATGGGCCTACGTGTCTTAATGAGTGACAGACAAAGAGAATGTGGTATTTATCTAGATAGATATTCAATAGAAAACTATTCAGCCACAAAACAAGAAACTTTTGTTATTTATGAAAACATGTATCTATAGAAAAATATGTTCCTCAGCCCGATACTAAAAAGAGAATTATAACATACCTGCTCTCATATGTAGAAATTTTAAGAAGTTATTCTCATAGAAATGAAGAGAGTAATGGATAAGGAGAAGGCCGGGGTATGGGTAATTTGACCACAAGCACAACCTTATAGTTACACATGAAGAAAAAGTTTTGATCTTTATTTTAAGTATAGGTTGTTGCATATTTCAAGAGATCTATATTAGAAGATTTTTAAGTGCTCATCATGAAAACAAAACAGCTTTTAAGGTGTTGGATATGTAAATTAGTATTATTTGCTTAGTACTCTTTTGAAGCATGAATAAAAACATCACACTGTGTCCCATCAATATGTATAGTTTTTGTGCCAATCAAAAAATTAAATCAGTTTTTGATGACATTTTGAGTTGCTGTCTTCTGATTTATGATAGATCAAATATTCCTAATATTCAATCAGAGAAAATTAGATATGCTTCTTCTTGTTAAACTGGATACAGAATTCCAAAAGCTTTAATCATGAATTTACCGAGAAGACAAAGCAAAATTCTGTGTTTCTGCTAAGGATATTGTCGATCTCATCTTAAGGGGCTTTGTTTTCCTAGAATACAGTGTAAATTGTGCCCACAGCTGGGCAACGAAGTGATACTCAGTTGTTTCACCAAAACCACTACTTTTGATACTAGTTAGTATTTGCAAGTAATAAAATTTGCTAGAGAAAATTTGCCACATTACACCGAAGACTGCATTTAAAGATAGTGTACATATATATATATATGTCAAATTTAGCAGATCATGTAATAGATATAAAATTAAATCCTGGTATTCATTTCTGATTACTGTAGTAACAAAGGACATCATGAAGTAAGTGGCTTAAGCAGCCTAAATACACCCTAATAGAGTTGTGGAAATTGTAAGTTCAAAACGAGTCTTAACTACTCTGAGGCTGTTGGAAGGACTGGTCACTACTGCATGCCCCAGGGGACAGTCTGTCATGTGGGTTTTCCAGATAGATCCTCCAGGCTGCTACTGCTCTTGCAGCTCTCTAATCTGCTGCTGTTTTCGTGTTCTCGAGCACTGAACACTTTTACCTTCTTGCTATGCGATCACTTCTGATTATATTTGGGAACTACCAGGATAATCTCCCTTCAGTAAAGCCTCAATTTTGTCACATCTGTAAATTTTGCCACATTATTCATGCTAAGGCTCCTTATTTGCAGGTTTGAGGGATTAGGTCGTAAAAGTCTTGGAGTGCCTTGATTCTATATGGCAGAACTCTGGTACACATAACTACTTTATTTTCTAATTACCTGTACACCATGGTAATGGAACTATTGAACAAAATAGTTACCCAAACCCTAATCATTCTATGAGAAAGAACAATTCTAGTTTTCACTAGAAAATAAATGATGAGAATAAATGTGATATGTGAGTTATAAAATGATGCTCCTCTAAGCCTGATAATAATGAATGTATAGATACATTTTGGAAATTATAATGAACCTCACCTGCAACCAGAAAATATAAAATTTACAGTAGTTTATTTATAAGCCATCCTCAGATGAATCATGTGCATATTTTCATTAGTGAAAAATAATATCAAAAAAGTTCCCACACCCCAAATTTAAGTACATACAATTCAAAAATACTGATATCTGCTTTCTGTTCACCTATTATCTATATACTTTTCTTATTTTGATTTCTGTAAATGTTTTGATGACTTATGAACTCTTAAGATAGTGAAATAATCCTAAATCAAACGCAGAAAAAGGAAGCCCATTTCTAAATGTTTTGGAAATTCCTGTTTGAACATACCATGATTTACGAATTCTTACCTGACTGAAAAAAATCCCGATTTAGCTGAAAAGTGAAGTACAAACTTTGATTACTATTTTTGCTTTGTTTTATAGGTCAGAAGTAGGGTAATGACTTTGAAACAACCCTGGATGCAAATTTCTCTTAGCCTTCCATTTCCTCTGAGCCTTTTACTTACATACAGAGGTGAGTTATTGGGGTGTTAAAACTGCTGCAGATGGATATCTCAATAAAATTAAAACTAACATAAAAGTACACCAAGTGGTAAAGGGAATATTGACTTTCTTTTTATTGTGCATTTAACAATATGAAAGATAATAAAATATAATTTTATGTTGGATAATAATAAAAATATGTGGTCTACAACACTATATATTTATGGGATCCTCTTTAGTTCTTTGCTGAATTCTGAATGTAAGAACCAATGTCACATTTTCTTTACAAGTTATAAAATTCCTAAATTAATATTTATTCATTATTGAAGTATTAAAATTTGCTTTTGCAAATGATTACCATAACTTCGTTCATATGCATGCATAAATGCATTGTTATCATTAAATAAGGTGATATAAAAATCCAGCTTCCAAAATGGTCAGCTATTTTTGTGAAGCATTTATTAAATGAATACACAAAGAATGAGCTGATGAGGTAATACGCTTTCTAAAACAGATTAATAGTTTATGATGGCCATATTTAAATTTTATTTAAAAATTCATTGTGCATATGGATTTTTGTTGGCTCTTATTCCAAAGTCTTTCTTGTTGAAGGGATTCTTTTATTTTTTTACACTTTCTTGACTGGATTATCCTCTAATTAAACTGCACCTTATACATGTAAAAAACTAAAATTCTGATGAACCACAATTCTGAAAGTTAAAGATGCCAACTCTTTCTAGAAATTATCTTTCCTTTAACCTTGTCAAAGTAATTTGGATTAAAAAAAAAAAAGAATAGGCCTATTAAACAAAACTTTTGGCATCACCATAAAATCTGTGTACACCATATTTATAAATTAGAAGAGCACTTTAAGAATGGTAGCCTTAGGTTCACATTAAGTGTGATTAATAGTACAGTTAAAAGAGGAATCTTTACATGGGGGCAATTTGCTCTGTCTCACACATTGTTTGCTATACATCCTGTTTAATAATTCAAGTTGCCCTAGGTTTAAACAACTGTAAATATCAGGATGTTATAATAATTTTCTATTACCCAATTCGTTTTTATAAAAGGTGTATGTATCAGAAAAATGTGAGTCCTAATTCATATACGCTTCTGTTTTTCTGTAGCTAGACTAGTTACTTCAATAAAACACCGTGTTTTAGAAATAGACCATTAACCAGTGATTTATTAGCGCCTCCATAATTGTGGCCTACCAGAAAATTTAGTATTCTCTATCACTGTCTTGGTTTTGTGGAACTTTCTGGAATTGTGTTTGAGGAAATTTATGCACAGAATATTGGAAATATATGACAACTTCTTCCTCTTTATGAAGCAGATTGAGAAATCATCCTTAAGCAATTCACTATAACTGTGTCAAAATGTAATTATTATTTTTATTTTTATTATGCCACGATTAAACTGAAGCATACTTTCAAATAATTCTAATCAACTTTGGTTATTTATTCATTTACATATTTATTTATTTATTTTTTGGCAGATCTGGGATTGAACTCAGGCCCTTGTGCTTGCCAGGCAAGCATTTTTTCTATTGAGCCATCTCCCCAGTCCCTGTCTAATCAACTTGGGAAGCCACATACATTAAAAGTAGCTGTTGACTTGCTAAGCTATATACCCCTGGGAAATAAATTTACTAGTGATAATATGTTTATGTGGAATTCTTGTTTTGAGCATTAAGTTTTTTAATAAAATGTTTCTTTACCAAAATGTATTTCAAAAATATTTGTATTTTACCACATCCCTGTTAGTGAGAATATATTTTTGTTTTTACATTTTTTTGTTGATCCGTCCATCCAACCATCCATCCATCATACAAATAGTTAATATATTATTGTGTATATTTGATCTTTTTGAAGTGACGTGCTCATGTGCTCAAGAAGGCTTGTGTTCGTAAGAAATATAGACCTGTATTTTTTGTATTTATGTCTGCCATTGGTATGGTGACTTCACTGAAGCTATTGGACAATGATTTACTTTCTTCAGTTTTTAGAAGAGATTATGGGAAATTGACTCTATTGCTAATATCCTTTCAAGATCTTTTTCGATTCCCTCCATAAAATTTCATTTCCTTGAATTTTCATTTTTCTTTGGTTGCTTTCTTTTTCAGAGATTTTACTGAAATTCAATTGTATTTAATAAATTTAGGACTTTCAAAAATTATTTATTTCTTCTTCGGTGGTTGTGAACATTTGAGTCAAGTAATTCTGACAATTGCCAGTTGTGCTGATAACTCACTACTATTATGGACTATTGGACTATATAGGGTTATTTTGCTTAATTCTAGTGACTACAACATTTGGACTGACATCAAGTATGAAAAGATTCCTTAAAAACTTCTCAAAATATAACTTCTCTAACAGCAATGGAACACTCATCAGTGATAAAAAGGGAGATATAAATAAACGACCTTTTTGTAGTGAAAAAAAAATATATGTATATACAAAATAGTTAAGATATATATGCAGCTACTTTTTCTTAGTCCAGTGAGAAGATTTATACTAATATTGTTTAGACAAGATACCTTGTCTTCATCTTGTCCTCTGAATAACTATTATAAAGACAGCAATATGCAATGTATTAATTATTATAATTGTCCTACCATGGTTATTTTTTCCTGTGGATTTCTGAAGAATATACATTTTGCTAAGGAATGACATTCTTTGTAAATATCAATTTAACGAAATTGATTGAGCCCTTCTTCCCTTCTGTTATCTATATAACATTAGGTACTCAAGTTTTTCACTAGTGCTATCATTACTAAGAAAAAAATATAGAATATTTTTCTACTATTTTTTCTAATATGGAAGTATTTTCCTCTTAATTTTGAAATTCGCAAACAAAATTTCCAGGTAGTTTACATTATTATTAACTTCTGTATAATTTTTTGATTTTCCACTTTCCCACATTGTCATGGGCAGTACTTGCATACTGACATTTTATGGTTCTATTTTAAGTTTTATGACAATATTTACAATGAGAGGTTTGCACTCACTATAAGACTGTGTCTTTTCTTATTGGAAATCTAGTATGTTTTGTTTAAAAAGTTGACTTTAGAGTATTTCTAGTTTAAGTAATTATGCATGTGGCTTTTTATTTTTCATTTCTTAATATATTTAGTATACGGTCTCGCCACGTACCATATTTTTTTATTAAAACATTTTGTATTTATTGATGTCCTAAGATTTTTATGATTTTTATGTTTCCTGTTTCCTTTCTCTGACACTTTTGTGCAATTTTACATCTTAGTAAAATTCCATCTTAGTTCTTCTCGTAGTTATAAAATAGTATTTTATAAGTTTACATTTATATGTACTTTTTAAAAGCATATTTTTATAGTAGCATAATATTTCTTCATGTGAGGAATAATCAACTACTGAGTGGTAAAACCCAAGATCATCAGCTCTCTTTACCAACTATTTACGTCAAGATAGTGTCTCTCTCTATCACAGAACACCACAAGCCTGGATTGCATTTTAAGTCATCCTGTCTGAGGCTCACAAAATTTGGATATTATAAAATTGAGACATGCAGTGTAATACTGTTTGCCACCTCATGCTCTATGTGCCATTCATTTTTTTGAAAATTTATTATTTTTTAAATTTGAGAACCAATAAATATGTCAATAAATATATTTATTTTTTTCATTTATGATATTCTTTCTCTTTTGATGTATGGAATAAGGTTTTTAAATGTATCATCTTTTACTTAGCAAAAGATAATTTTGAAATTCTTTGTGTAGAAGGTAAAATAATTAATTTGCTGTTTTATGTGACCTAGAATGCCATTATTTCTTTAACATAGAGATCTGATATTTATTAAGTAGTAACTTAAAATAATACAGGTTTCAATTTGTAAAGTATAGATTGAATGATTTCTATGTCATATAATTTTACAACTATCACCCTAGAACCTTTTCATTTTAATTGAAACCCCTCCAGTAGTCATTGCTCATTTCCAGTTCTCTAGGTCCAAGAGAATCACTAATCTAATTGTCTTTAAATTGTCTGTTGCAGACATTACATTTGTGTACTTTTTGTGGCTCTTCTATATGTTGCCCATTTACACACACACACACACACACATTAGTAATCAACTTGATATCTATGAGGATTACCTGTATCCCACCTTCTCCTTAAACAACAAGTTGGTGGATTCAGCACCAAATAGTAGAATTCTATAATATTTGCAAAGAACTTACACATATCTTTATTTATACTTTAAATTATCTTTATATTACTTATAATATCTATTATGTCTCTGTAAATATTTATATTGTCTTGCAGCCTCTATATGACCAGCAGTGAATAAATATTGTTGAAATCATCTGTCTCTGACTTAGAAGCTTAAAATGACACAAACCCTTTTAAAATCATTTTCAGTTTCTTAATGGGTATTGCTATGCCACTCAGCAGGCGCTGGACTCCAGTCTTACTTCTTATGCTTTAGCCTTCTGAGAATCTGGAATTAAAGGTACTAAAGGGTGCGAAGATAGCTCAGTGATCTATGGTGCCTTCCTAGGCAAGCACAAGGACTGAGGTTCGATTCCCAGAACCACACACATTACCTGCTCCACCCTTGGTCGTGCTGAGTTGGTCACCAAGACTGGGTGGTGGTGTGCCTATAATCCCTGTGCTGGTGAGGCTGAAACAGGAGGAAAGTTATGAGTATGAGCTTTGTAGTGAGACCTTGTACCAAATACATTGAATTTAATAATATTAATATTAATAAGGTACTACACAATATTTGTAGCCAAAATATGTGCTTTCATATTTCATTTTCTGTTGGTCATTGTTCCAGGCCCAGCTTAATCAGTTCCCTCGCTTATAGTTTCAGTATACTATTATCAAGCCATTGTTTGGTTGTGATTATCATCCTTAGACTTGTGCATCATCTTGTTTAGTGAAATTCTGTATCATTTCTGATTATTATTATCTTTTATTCTTAGAAAAAAACTCCTTCACATCACTGGCAGAATTCATTTCCGTATGGCTGTAGACTCTCTATATCAAGCCCATAACAGAAATACACAGACAAGGAGATCTGGAGAGGTAGACGGGGAAGAAAAGAGGAAGGAGCTGGGAAGGGAGAGAAAGGAGAGAGGAAAGAAAAGAGGGAGAGGGAGGAAGGGTGGGAGAGAGCGACGATAACCTAGCTTCATATCCTTTTCCTCAGACAGGATCATACAGTAGGCTCATTTTATGTCAGATTAAATTAACTGAATAAGGATGTTAATTGCAGCCACAAAATTTATTCAGTTTAGCATACTCTGTTAATTAAATGCCATTTAACATGTTTTAACCAAATCATGAATTAACCCCTGAACCAAGTAGAGTATTATGAAATCAGAATCATAGACCATGTTAAAATTATGTGCAGCTAAATTTTTAAGAATCTATTCTAAGTCATATTTCATGATTTATACCTATAGCCAACAGTCTAGGAGTGAATACTTAAGCACATAACTCCTTGTATTTTACATTTTTTATGAATTCTATTGTGAAACCAACATTTTGTATTAATTCCAGATAATGGTTGACTGGTGAATGTTAATCATTATTCCTCAAAATAGAAATATAAATAATTCATTTACATAAATTTATAACTTTTCCAATATTGATTGCAGACAAAAATTTACAAATAATAATAAAATGCAAAAGATTGTTGTGGATTTAATATATATTACATTGATGTTCACAAAATATTTTTGATATTTGTGTTTATATTTAAGAGAAAAGTGAACTGACAAGGGTGTGATCTGGATTGTCCTCATTTATAAGTATCAGTGCTTTTGTGTTACATTGAATTTTCGTGTTAACTATTCCTGCATTATTTTTCTTAATCTTTCAAATTTTTTGTCTTCTCACAATGATTACTCTCTGAAGTATAAAAATGCAAATTACTCTAATTTGATCATTATTTGTTTTAATCAGGAATCAAAATATCAGACTGGACACTACAAGTATATGCAATTGTTTTATCAATTAAAATTTTTTTAAAAAACTAACATATTTCCCAGCATATCAAAATCAGCAATGTAATAATTCAAACTATAATTGGCATGATTGGTGATTTTCACATTTGAAATACAAAATAGATTACTTTAAGCTGACAAGGTGTTACCACTTAAGGTACTTTTGGAGGAGACAAACGGTATTATATTATTACATCGTACTTTACTGAAAAAGTAAGTTATATATATTCCTATATATATATTTATAGATAATAAAATATAAAGTAATTAGAGAAAATACCTGTAGCAATTTTAGTGTCAAATAAGTTAATTTTAATGTTTATAAAATTTAATTGTAAATCATACTTCCATTTTGAAAATAGTGTTGCAATTCTAGAAATTTAACAATTAACTTTCCTTCCTTATTCATTTTCCGCTAGACACCCCCACATGTTTTACAAACCATTTTTCTGTGAAGAAAAACATTTGTCTCAGCTTCTTTGTTCGCTTCTCCCTTATATCTTTCCTTCCTTCCTTTCTTTCTATTCCTTCTTTCAATCTAACCTCCTACCCTCATCTCCCTCCTCTTCTTTCTCTTTTCCATTTGCATACAACACAATTCTCTACAGAAAAATTAGTCTAAATTTTACACATGTATTATATATATTAAATAAAATATTTTCTCTAGTGTGCCTTTCTATAACAATGTCAAAAATGTGCAAATAATACACTCATAAAAATATTATTTTCATCTGTTATCCTCTGGTCCTCATTTTAGATTCGTTGCAAATATGCCATAATAACCATGGATAAATGTTGCCTCTTTTAAGTTCTTAGTCAGTTTTCCATTACCATCACAAGCTATATAAAAATATCAACTTTAGAATGAATTCATTTGTCTGCAGTTTTACAGTGTTTCAGCTCATGATCGTCATACTAGAGAAGCTTTAGGCCTGTGGTCAGAAACGCATGTCAGGGTGACCAGGCATGACAGAGAATTGTGGTGAGGCTCTTGACAGGTCAGAAGCAGAGTGTAAGAGGCAGAACCAGAGGGGAAGATGCTGTTGACGGAATCTTGGTAGGCAACCCTGCATGGTCTACTCCCTTTAATTACATCGCACATGCTGAACTTCTATCAAGTTATTAATCCATCAATGGACTACTCACTGATGAAGCTAGAACTTCTATGCCTTCAACTTTCAAGGCTATTTCTAAATATTGTCACCCATGATGTTTTGAGGGATGTTTCAGATTCACTCCAAAACAGAGGGTATTTCTTAATGCAAAGTGAACATTGTGAGAAGTATTGTCTGAAATCTAATATAATAAGAATTAGAAAAATTAACACAAATAATTCTAATATCACTCTTTGTTGTGACCCAGAGTATTAGCTTAGCTGATAGCTGTAAGGCAAGTAAGTAGACCCTGGAAAGTTTTTTTTTTTTTTTTTTTTTTTTTTTTTTTAGTGGAATGGGGGATTTCACTCAGACCCTTGCGCTTATCAGGGAAGCACTTATTCTACTGAGCCATTTCCCCGTCCCTGGAAAGTTTCATAAAACAGAAGAAATAGAGTATCCTAAAATGATAAAGACAGTGAAATAGAGGAGAAAAGAAAGAGATTAAAATTCATGGATGAACTAGAAGCAAACTAATCCAAATCTTAGCAAATGTGAACACGGGAAAAGCTAACAGTGTGAACACATTACAAATTTTACTCACCTAGAGCACTGTCTATTACTATTTAAGGTTGAGAGCTTGTCAAATGATGAGTTGAATGGGGAAAGTGTAACATTATTTCACTCTTGTGTTTGTGTTTTGAATGAGCTTGCACTTTCAGTTTTCGCTTTGGTCTAAGCAAGTTTAGGAAAATCTAGATATATTCAAAAGCACTATATCTAATAAATGTTGTATTTACTGTATAACTAAAAGAAAAACTAAGGTCTTTTTTATAAAACCAGGTTGAAATGGTAAATATATTGAGTTTTAAAACAGACACAAATTGATTTTTAAATATATTACATATGTATACTACTAGTATGAATAAAGGAAAGATAGATTTGAGATATGTTCACAAAATCCAAATACTATTTTGTAATTCTTCGCTTCATACATAAGCTAACTGACTCAAGCAGTTCATGAGATGTATGTGATAAATTTTGTGTTAAGTACATACACGTACATATATGTATATATCCACTTGTATGTTTTACATTTCTAAAGGAAAATGTTGAGTATGATTCTATTTTGAATTATTCAGGTAATATCTTCCTTAAATTTGAAGTGGCATAAAATAACATACATGTGCTTGACATATTATCTACGTAAATAGATCATTTCAGTGCTTATGGTTTAAAGCTAATACTTCCTAAATGTTTGACTTTAGGCACTGTTTATTTATTTTACCCAAAAGGAGTCAAAGAGTTATACACACACACGCACACACACACACACACACACACACACTCCACAGAACTTTCCTTTTGTGTGGTCAAGCATAAGTCTCAATTTTCCTGTCCTTTCTCTTTCTCTGCCTTCGTGTTTGTCTTTCTTTCCCTGTTTCATTCATTTATTTTGTTTTATTTTTGTTTCTTAGTATACAAGATGCAGTCCCATGAAACACTGAGTAAAAACAAAATTCAACATGTATTTTAGATTTTCAAAGAAATCTTTAGAAACCACTTAGCCCAATTTATTCCAACATATATACAAACATACTGATGCCCCGCTGCTGTGGTCATGGTCCATTCAGCTTTACAGAAATTTATCAGGAATTTATATTAAAAGGAGTACTCCTTATTTTACCTAAACAGCCATGCTGTGTTTATTTGGAGTCCCAATTACTTATTCTTCTTTCCATGAAAACTTTAAGGATGGTGGTAAATGGGTAACCAAAAACCAACTGCTATGGTATTTCTTATTTTAAAGCAAAGGGAAAGATGCATTTCTAGGACAAAAACCTCAGTTTTCTGTGTTAGGAAAATAATATGTATTTTTTAAAGATAGTCTGCTATTAGGACCTGCTAAGTCAATAGAATATCCTTTACTATATATTTACCAGTGGATTTTTGTGAGTTCAGAGAGAATTGAAACATTACAATCAATCAGGTCAATTACAGGGTTGAACGATGCTATTATTTGAATGGTAAACCCTCTTTCCTCCTTTATATTGCCTCACACATGCACCTGCTTATGCAGCTGCAAAAAAGAAAAAAGTAAGTGGAAGCAGCATTTTAGTAATACTAAAGTGAAAAACAATAGCAAATGGGGTTAAAACAGTGAGCATCTAGGTTATGAAGTTCATTACACTTACAACTTATTTATTTATGTTTGATTATGCCCACTTTCCATTCTTTATGGACCTCGAGACTAGGTGACAACCAACAGAGGAAAACAGGTGTTCCGTGCCTTGATAAAATGGATTCATTACAAAAACTGTGTCCAGAAATGTACCATAAGAACATCTCAGTGCATATGGGCAGAACAAATGGGACCACTGAACCAATAGCAAAGCATTTCTCAAACTAATATGTGTTTCATGAGACAGAGCATTTATTCTATGTGAAAGGTGTAATAGTCTGCTGAACAGTGTTTCAAAATGTAATAGCCTTTTAAAATGCCAGGTGCTTCCCAAAATGAAGACTAAATATTATTTAGTGAACAAGCATATATACATAAAGAAATAATAAATATTTAAGAATTAGATACATTTAACATGACTTGAATTACACAATGAATGCATTGAAATAACACATGGTAGCCAATAATATGATGCTTTCATAATTTTTATGCATCAATTAAAGATAAATTTAAGAAGGATTTCTGGTAGCACAATATCGATATCATTTTTGTGTTTTAATAATTTATTGGGAAAGAAGTAGCAATGAGACAGTTTCAAAACAGGTTATTAGGATAGCTACAGTAATTAATACATGGCATGCTGTTTCTGAAGTAGTTATTTCTAGTATAAGATGCAGACATGATATCTTGTCTAAACAGTATTAGTTCAAAATCTTCTCATCAAACTAAGAGAAAGTAGCTCTATATTTATGCTATTTTGTATATACAGATATATGTTTTCTCTACAAAATAGTCTTCATTTATGGCCCCTTTTTTGTTTACTTTTGTCAGAGATGTCTATTGCATTACAATTCATATATTATAGATGCATGAATTCAGCAGAGTATTCCAATAGAGTCCTGTAGTCTATAAAAGCAGTGGGTTATCCACAAGACTGGCAGTGTCCAAAATTGTTGACTTGAGCCTTTTATAACTCAGCCTATTAATATGGCTTTACTTTTTATATCTCAATTTTATACTTTTCTCCTGGATGGTTAAGGCCAAGATAAAGCAAGACATATAGAACAAGAAATGTAACTTTTGTATCTGCCAAGGACAGTTAAATCACCTCAGGGCTTGCCCTGAAACCCTGTACATCAGTTTGTAGATCTTTTGTTAGTATCAGCCATGTGGATGACACACAGACCTTGCTAGACCAATTTTCTCTCTAAGAAAGCCTCAGAGAATGTTTTCTCTCCATGTGACTCTCTGTAGGCACACTAATGTGTATTGCTAGAGTCATGCTTGGAATGCCTGTCATTCTGGCCTTCTAAATACATACTGCTTGTCATGTCATACCAATTACTGCCATAACGTCTCTCAAGTAAAGATTTAAAATAAAGGATGGGGTAACAAATAAAAACAAGAGAAAATAAAGTCATAGTACTATCCTATTACAATACTGTATGTGGTTAGATTTCTAAATTTCTGTGCAAAAAATGTAATTTCTTCTTCCCAATTTTCTAAATATTTTTCTATTTTTAAATTTTTTTCTTCATGTTCTATAGGGATTTAAATTTTAACATATCAATACTTGATGAAATATACCTGTTCTATGTTATGTCTAAGATGTTTGATATTAAGACAGATAGTGAGGTTAAGCTCAACTGCCTACGTTATGGGGTGATAATATCATTAAGCTTCTCTTCTGGAGGGGTAACAACTTAAGTTTGCAGACCAAAAATTAGAGAAAAAGGAGGGCTGCAAGAACAACCAACATTTTGGCCTTAGCTTTTCAAGATCAGTAAAGATTGAGGATATAGGAGAACCTGCACTGTAACATCCTGTAACTCAGTTGTGTTCCTAATTTTCTGATCAAGAAGATTATAGGGTCACAGAGGAAAGTGATTGATGATATATAGTATCATTTTTGTAGTTCATAATAATTCTTAGTTTTTTCATCTGTTAAGCATAGTGTAGGTAGAAAAATATATCATTACTCTTTGCACAAAGTCTATTGTCCTCTGTTAATATATGATAGACAACTTTCATTTGTGCAGTTTATACATATGTGTACACACACACTTATATGGAATTTCACCTGTTATGAAATATTTCAAATTAATTAATGACAAATTTCCTTATCCTCGAAATAAAGCTGTTATTTCTTCATATATGTATAAACAACGCTCAGCTCAAGGTAAGACAAGAGATTTTATGATCACATTTGGCATGCACACACAGAAAGCAGCACGAAACTCAATTGATCCCAGACACCGACATTCAGATTGAAGCATTATACTCCTCATGTTGAAGGCTATTGGGAGAAAAAAAAAATGAGAAATCACTGAGATTTTTCTAGCTCTTTTGAGACATTTTCTGGCTGAAATGAAGGAATGTGGAAGAGAGCTGAAGGTCCCAGGACTGCAGACCACGAAAGTAAAGTACAGCGGGATGGAAACAATGTTAACCAAAGCACCCCAACTTTAAACAATCTGCTGACAGAGACGAAGATGAAACAGGTATGAGAAAATATATACACATATACATGAAAAACCAATAATAAAAACTACTAGCCGAGGAGTACCAATTCAGTAAGCTGTAGAAATTGTAGCAACATCTTTTTAATTGCTAAAAGTAAAAACAAGGACAAAGATATCCACATTAAACCTTGTTCTTGTCAGGGATATAGCTCAATGGTACAAGAGCCTGCTTTGCAAGCACAAGGTGCTGAGTTTGATTCCTGGTCCTGAAAACACTGTCCTTGTACATTGACTTAAACTCTTAATCATCCAAAATTGAAAGTGACTTGACCCTTCTTAAGGAGACAGATCAACTGAAATGTCCATACAGAGGAGTAATATTCAGTGATAGAATTAAACTATTGCTACTTGTCAATACAGAGAAGTATCTAAAAAGTAGTATGAAAATTGTTATAAAAGCAAATAAATACAATACCACATTTCTTACAAACAGCTGGAAAAGAGAAGTCTAAAATAGTGTGACATAAAATATTACTGATAGTTTTGATATGAGCTTAGAACAAAGGGTGGCAGACGAAGTTATTTGAATGATAGCAACATTCTATGACTGCTGGCTCTGTGGAAAATCACATGCATGGAACCTCTTAAGTTTGTGTATTCTACCTAAGTAAATTCAAGGAGAAAGCTACAGTCTTAAAAGAAAATCTTGAGAAGTATTTGGAATTCAGTGATACAATGTAAGTGTGGTACCATGATTTGTTTACTCTGCCATTACTAATGAGAATAGTAGAGCATAAAATGCTATTTCACATTCATTTTCACACCATTTATAATGCACACTATTAGTCAAGAGTACATTTAGAATTTGTAAATTATTTTCTAAATCTTTACTGAGTAAATCTCTAAATTTTATTTTGAGTGAGAATTTGTGTCTGTGTGTGTGTGTGTGTGTGTGTGTGCGTGTGTGTGTGTGTAGTATTGGGGATTGAATTCAGGGCCCTGTGCTTACCAGGCAAGTGCTTATTCTACTGAGCTACCTCCCCAGGCCATGAATATTTCTTAACTGCTGTAATTAGTTACAGAAGGGTTCACTCATTCTATTCTTGTTAATCTTGTTGTTGAACAGATAAATTCATGTTGCTTAATTCTGTCTGTCCTTCTTCTTCTCTATCCTCTTCTTTGCAACACCTTGTATTTGTCATGCTCCTTTTTGAGTTTTTTATCATCTACCTTTCAGCCTGCTTTAGCTAGAGGACTTCAAGTGCTCCCAGAATACACTGATTTACCCAATCCAGTTCTGAGAAATTTAATTCCACTGTAAGATTTCATTCTGTGGAGGTCAGCCCCTCTAAAAATGCCTGCCTAAGAAAGTGTCAGGCTACTCTCATATGATACAGTCAGATCCAACTACCAATGGTTCCCTTACCCAGAGAATTTAGAAAAGAAATCTTAGAACTATAAATGTTTGCTCTGAAACCTGAGTGTCTCAGTCTATGGGAGGAAAGATTCTTAACAACAATATTTGCCAGCTCTCAGTTTAAGTGACCAAGTAACTTTCACATGGACAGTCCATTTGTGTAGGGAACTTTTGGTCTCTGGGCTTGATTCCTTGTACACTGTGGCAGAAATTAGGAAATACAGACAACAAGAGCTGGGTGGTGACCCATCTGCCTGTTTGGTGAGAAGACCCCCAGCACAAAAACAGAGCTATATTATACCTTTACAAAGCTACTGCCATGTGACATAAGGTTGCCTAGTGACTCATAGCAGCCACGACATTAGCTAGTAGGATGTTTATCTCAGGACTGAGGTAGCTCGACTGTTTCAGGCACTGAGGCCTAGCCCCACTCTCACATACTTGACAGCTTGCCAGCTTCCACGGCTCCCAGCACACCTGCAATGATTTAACTCTCTGGTTCTACAGGGCTCACACTCCTGCCCCCTTTATTCCAACTCTCTCTGTTTACTGCTTCCCACCACAAGTGAGCTGAACATTTGCCTGCTGAATGTAGTTACTGACCCAAGCCTGTGTTGGTCACTTTGCCTAAGGTGCACCTCACTTTATCTAGAAGAGGCAAAAATAAGCAAAGAATGAGTTCTTCACAGTGGACAGATGGGACTGAGACTGCAGATGCCATCACTTGGTGTCCTTTTGTAAACTCTATGTGAGTGAAAAGAAAAAACTTTATTGAAGATAGCTGCCTTCAAAATCCATTTTAATGAATTCTTATTTTAATAAGTACACATTTTAAGTTCTGATGTTTTTAATTTTTTACTGGGTCCAGTTCATCAAAAAAAATGTATTTTAATGTATCTTAGCAAAAAATTAAAGAACAGTCTATTGCAGACTGCAATGTTTACATAAGAATATTTGAAAATTATGAACATTTTGGTCCTTCTTAATAGAGTAAATCATAAAATCATCTTTTAAAACCTTTTTCATCCCTAATTGCTGTATGATCCTACCCTGTCTGAATTTATTGAGGAAATGATCTGATTATGGTAAACATTCAAACACTGCTGCAATATACTTTACAGTATATAACAAAAGAAATCCAGGTTAATAGGTACTATATTCTGGCAGCTACACTCTTTTAAATATTTTTAGGAATTCAGTTAGCATCAGCATGTCATCCCATCACAGTTCGTTTCTGTGCTGTCTCTTTTATTGTTTGAAATGATTTTGCCCCCTGTATATGTTGGCACTGAAGCCAGGATGTCAAGCCAGACCTACCCAGCACCGACGAGACACCCTCTGGCTGCTACTCTGTTGCTCAGGTCCAGAAAGCAGCCACCTCAGCTGCCGAAAGGGCTGACAGTGAGCCCCAACTGTTAGCAGAGGAGCAGCTGGGGTCCCAAGGGCCTCTCTGCCAGTGAGGAAATGGGTATGTTCCATTTCCTGCCACACCCACTGTCACAAGGCATCACTTCTTTGTGTCTCTCCTTCCTTCCTAAGGAACCACAGAGTCCACCCATGTGACATGGAACAGAGCCATGGGAAAGTTTCATTTTCAGGTGGTTTACTATACTTGCCACGCACGGAATAAAATGATAATACAATAAGGGGCTGGTTAGAAAGCAACACTTTAAATTCACTGTTAAATTAAAAATTAAAAATATAAAGGTACCTCATTTAACATCATTTTTAAAATTAATTTCATTGAGAAAGAAATAACAATGAGACAGGTTCAAAACAGATTAGTAGGATAGTTATAATAATTAATGCAGCCGGGCGTGGTGGCGCATGCCTGTAATCCCAGCACTAGGGAGGCTGAGGCAGGAGAATTGTTGTGAGTTCGAGACCAGCCTGAGCTACAAAGTGAGCTTAAGGCCAGCCTGAATTGCACAGTGAGACCCTGTCTCAAAAAAAAAAAAAAAATAATAATTAATGCATTGCATATAGTTGTCTTCATAGTAGTTATTCATAGTAAAGTTGCAGACATGATATCTTGTCTAAATACTATTAGTACAAATGTTTCTTCTCATTGAAATAAGAGAAAGCAGTTGTATATCTAACCTAACTAAATTGTGTGTGTGTGATATATCTCACTACAAAATGGTCATTCATTTATATCCTCCTTTTTGTTTATTTTTTTTCCAGAGATGGGTATTCCGTTGCCATTCAAATGTTATGGGTGCATGAATTCATTAAGCTTCTCTTCTGGAGGATTAACAACTTAAGTTTGCAAACCAAAAGATTAGAGAAAAAGAAGGGCTGCAAGGAAAGCCAACATTTTTGCTCTAAACTTTCCAGTTCAGTGAGGACTCAGGACCTAAGAGAACCAGTTCTGTAACATCCTATAACACAGTTGTGTCCCAAATTTTCTGTTCAAGGAAATTATGGAGACACAGAAAAAAGTGAGTGATGATGTAGAGTATGCTTAAGGAGTTACATAGAGAGAAAACATTGTCTCAGGCTTTCACAGAGAGCAAAATTGTCAAGCAATGTCTATGACTCATCCACGTGGCTCACACCAACAAAAGATCTACAAATTGCTGTACATGGTTTCAGGGTAAATCCTGAGGGGATCTAACGGCCCTAGTCAGATACAAAAGTTACATTTTTTGTTATATAGGTCTTGCTTTATCTTGGTCTTAAACATCCAGCAGCAAAGTATAAACACAAGGTATAAAACATAAAGGCACATTAATATGCTGAGCTGTAAAAGGCTCAAGTCAACAATTCTGACATTGCCAGTCCTGCAGATAACCCACTAGTATTATGGTTTACTGAACATCATTCTTTTTTTGGCAAGACTTGCACTGGGAAGATAGCTCAGCAGTCTAAGTACCTGCCTGTCAAATACAAAGACCAGGATTCAACCCCTTGTACTGCGTTCCCTGCCTGTCTGGAACAGTGGGCACACCATGTCGTCCCCAAAACCAGGTGTTGTGGCACAGGCTATTATCCCAGCATTGGGGAGACTGAGCCAGGAGGATTAATACAAGTCTGAGCTGCATAGCAAGACCTTGTACGTAATTAAAAGATTAAAAAAAAATCTATTTGCAAACCTTTAAACATATTTATATCTTTCCAGCAATTCCTAAGTGTCAATCATGTCTTGAAGAGATGCATGATTGCAATTGATGGGAAAAAACAAAAAAAGTGTAAACAAAGCAGTTCTAATAATTATTCAAGCAACAATGCTTTATTTATTATTTTAAAGCCCATTATTTTGAATCACATTCTTATTCGCCATGTATGAATGGCTTGTTTTATGTCATTTTTATTTTTATTTTATTTATTTATTTTTTTTTTTTTTGTCTTTTTGAGACAGGGTCTCACTATGCAGTTCAGGCTGGCCTTAAGCTCACTTTGTAGCTCAGGCTGGTCTCGAACTCACACGACAATCCTCCTGCCTCAGCCTCCCGAGTGCTGGGATTACAGGCGTGCGCCACCACGCCCGGCCGGTTTTATGTCATTTTTAAAATGCAGCTATTTCTATAAAGTCTGAGAAAGAATAGTTTCTTCAAGAATTTTTAAGTACATTAAAATTATACCAATATTCCAAACCTTATAAATAATTCGACTTTTACTTTTATGTTTTTATAATATATCTAAATGTTGCTGCTTTCTAATATGATGAACCCTTATATAAATTTTATTGAAATAAGTTCCAATCTTCACATATTTTATTTAAAATGCTAAATTAGGTTAATCTGTTCAATCAAATACTATTGTGATAGGCAGTCTAGAAAATAACTGAAGTACTTCAATTAATAATTTGTTTTGTTTTGTTTTGTTTATCTTTGGCAGAATTGGGGATTGAACTCAAAAATTTGTGCTTGCCAAAAAGTGCTTATTCTACTGAGCCATCTCCATGGTCCAAACTAGTATTATTTTTATACTCTTAAAATATATGAAAGGATAAAAAGACAGACGGACAGATCGTCAGAAGATAAGCAGACAGATGATAGATGTTGTGTATTATTGATAGCAAGTTATTGTTGTCAGAGAAAGTAACCCAACATCAAAATATTTCTGCAAGATAAAAATTGTAACTGCCCCTCTGAACTCTCCCTCTGAATAAATTAGGCCATTGTTATTCTATGTTCAAATTCCTATGGGAACTTTTCTTTTGGTTTTACCTGTTTAATTCGGATCAGTTAGTGTATTCCATGATATTTCTCTTACAATGGAGTGCCCATCTTTGACAGGTGTAGACAAAGAAGGGGTATAGAGAGGAAAAAATCATGATGTGTGTGTATGGACAGTACAGTTGGAATAGATAATGCTGTGCTTCTACATAATCCTATGAGAGGCAAGATTTGCACTAATGGTGATTGGACAGGATATTATGTCGGCTTCTAGTACTATAGACAACCAGTAGGAAAATAACAAGGTAGAAAGCATTAATTATTGAATCTTTGATGTAATCCAGGTATAAGAAATAAGATACGCAAACAGCTACACTCTATTTAATGATAAGAGACGTACGGTATAATAATGTCTGTAAGTATAACATCATGTATACACCTTATATGATACCAAAACATTATGAAAACAGTTTGCAATGTATTAATTTATCAAATCCGTCTTGTCAAGGTATCTTAAAACTGTCTCATTGATATTTGTACTTCAATAAAACAAA
Source organism: Ctenomys sociabilis (assembly GCA_004027165.1). NCBI lineage: Eukaryota > Metazoa > Chordata > Mammalia > Rodentia > Ctenomyidae > Ctenomys > Ctenomys sociabilis. The sequence goes on from PVKA01011892.1 coordinate 24,342, forward strand.
AACAAAAAAAAAACAGCTGAGCTACCTGGAGGGCCCTTAAATTTCTGAAAATAAGTGAAAAAAAAAAAAAAAAAAAAAAAAAAAAAAAAAAAAAAAAAAAAAAAAAAAGAATTCAAACTGTCCTGAAAGAAAAGTGTCAAGTTCCTACATTTCAGGAAAGATGTATTCCCCTAAGGACTTTTGATACTTTGGAGTTTTTAAGAACCTGTTTTCAGAGCAGAAGATATTAAGAAAAGATACACAAAGGTAGAATTGATTCAGAGAATTTTTTCTTGTTAATATGTACCATTTTGTGTATTTACTGCTTTGATTAGTACTTTTTGCTTTCATTTTAGTTGTCCTGTCCCAATTTTTTTTTTTTGCAAATTTTATTTTCTATTATTTTTGTCAATGTTAATTTCTGCAGCAAATCTATTTTGGTTGAACAGAGCTCAGAGAACTCATTATAGCCAATCAGTCCCTTGAGGAGTGGTAATGAATAATCAGAATATGTGAAAAGTATCAAAATAGAAAAGAGTAATAAATATGAATGAGATAAGAATAATCGTTCTTTGAATATGACCAGGATAATACTGTCCTTGTTTTCATATGAAATGAAAATGACAAAACATTCATCAACATGGTTCATACTGAATAAAAATATCAAATCATATAAGATGTTCTTGTGCATATAGAAAATAGTTGACGAATGGATATAAAATTGATAGGAAAAATTACAAATATTAATTTTAAATAATAAAGTATTTCTAGTCACAAGGAATGTTAGCTACAAATGTTTCTGAAATCAAACTTAGAAGCTTGGAAACCCTGAGGTGCTGTTGAGTTTCTTTCTCCTTGCTTACTAATCTTTTAAGAGAGTCTGGGTGAGGGCAGAAAAATTATTTTCATAAGTTCACCTTGAGGACCTTGAAGTGAGCACAGCTTGTACATTTAGCAATATTGTGGGCAAATATAAAAGGTTCAAAAAGTAAGTGAAATGCATAGGCAAACAGAAATGCTAGAAGAACTTGTTTTCTGTGTGTTGAGATTAAAAGATTGGATTTTAGTTTGTAAAATCAAAGGCACATAAAAATGGCATGAAATGATCACAATATATGACAGTATTTTACAAGGGTGAAAAATCCTCATACATTCTAATAGTTGTGATCTGATATAACTAATTTAATCTGCTTTCTCTGCTTTCATACGACATTAGTTTAGATGTGGCAGTGATTTAAAATGCATACCAAGGAAATTCAACATCACCTCTATTTTTAAAAATTATATGTTGATGCTTATGATTTTGACTCCCATATCTAAAATATTTCTTGGTTAACAGAATACCTTCATTTAGATTTTTACAATAGTTACATAGAGGAATGTTCAGTTCAGAAAACTAAAAACATGTAATAGAAATATCATGACATTAGCCATGTTCAGTAAGAATTAAAGCAATTCCTCATTATTACATATTTTAAATTGTTAGAATATAACCTCTAGTCGAGGGCTTAGGGTCTGGGAGATAGCTCAGTTAAATAAATGTCTGCCTGGCACGTGTAAGGGCCTGAGTTCAATCCCAGTCTGATGTTGATAGACATATAGGCAGCTTTTAAGATTTTTCAATTGCTCTGAAAATAAGTATAGAATTTCCTTAAGAAAATTAGGACTAGGAGTTCCATTCCACCCAGTTATTCCACCTTCTGTGTATCTTCCCAGAAAAATTAAAAGCATCATATCACAGTGATATATGTGCACCCATGTTTATAGCAGCACAATTTGTCAAAACTAAATCTTGGTAACAATCCAGATGCCCATTAACCAGGAAACATTTAAAATGATGCATTTTTATACAACTGAGTATTTGTCAGCTATAAAGAAGGGTAAACACAAGGCTCTTATACATAAATGAATGCAACTTGAGATTATATTCCTAAGTGAAATAAATCAGAGTTGCATGTGCAAACATCATATCTCTCTAGTATAAGAAACTGAAAGGAAAAATAAGATCTAAAATGTACAATAAATATTCTGAAAGGAAAGGACCACTTGGAGAAGTAAAGGGAGAACAGAGGAAGAGAAAAGAAAAAATGTATATCATACATGATAACTAAAATAACAATACTACTACTTCCTGTTAGTTCTTTGAAAAACTGATTTGTGCTCATACTTCTTAACCAGTTTTTCATGCCTATATCTTACAATTTCAACAAGTAATATGAAGATAAAAATAAGCATTACATTTACTATAGTTAATTTGCTATTATCTTTACATTCTGTATCACTGTTTTACTTTCTCTTTAAACTGAAAAAAGAGTATCAATTATGAGCTATGCTATCATAAACATAGGTAAGCACACAGAACTGCAATGCTATGCCTTCCAAATCTGAGAAGATATCTAGGTGGGAAAATAGTTGGGTGAAATAGGAAGTCTGCTCTGAGATTTTGAGGCATGTTTGTGCTGACATTCATGTTTGCACTAGCTTACATTCCCACCAACACTGCACAAAGGTTTCCTTTCCTTGAAGCTTCACTAGCTTTTGTTACTACTTAGTTTCTTGAAGATGGCTAGTTTTTATCTGTAAGATGAGTCTCGTTGTTTTAATTTGCACTGCTACCATGTCAGAGATCTTGAAAATTCATGTCTTTATTGACTGTACTTCTTCTGAGAAGTGTCTCTTTCATTTGCCCACGTATAATAAGAATTTATTTGGTTGGTCCTACATTTTTTTTGAGTTACTTATCCATTTTGATATTAGTCTTTTAGAGTACCTGACGATATTTTCCCCGATTCTTGTGGTGGTTTCCTAATTATGTTGCACTCGGATTTTTGGTGCAATGAAAAGAGGGAAAGATAAAAGAGGTCTTTACTGTGGGCACAGGAGGAGCACAGGAAAGGAGAGGCAAGGAGCTTTGCAGGGCCCAGCTGGAGGAACAAAGGCTATAGGCCACGATGGAGGTGAGTTCAGGGGCCAGTCTGCGGCAGTAGCTGGGAGCAAGGAAAAAGGATATTGTGAAAAGGAAGAAGTTATCATTTAACTAGGGAGGAAGAAGGTGGCACATAGCACATGACCTCCAGTGGCCTGGGCCATACTGGCTCGTCACTAGGAGGACTTAGCAGAATTTTATTAAGGCAGAGAAAACCTACCTACTAGTGGTTTTTGATTCTGTATGGACACATGCTACTTTTATGCAACATCTTATGTATATTGCTTATTAATGTTGTTTTTTGCACAACTTGGTCTGTCTTCAGAGTACCCTCATTTATCCCTATATTTTGAAATTTTTTACCTGTATTTTATTCTAGCAAAATTAAGGTTTTTGTTTTAATACTGAAGTCTTTTATTTTTTTTTTTTAATTTTATACATTCTGAAATTTATACATGCCCATAGACATGGGTCAAAATTAAATCTGCCTGTTGTAGCCAGTTTTTGTTTTATTTATTTGTTTGTTCGTTTGTCTTTGTGGTACCAGATATTAAACTCAGAACCCTGCACTTGTCAGGCAAGTGCTTATTCTACTGAGCTATTTCTAAAGCCCCTGTAGCCAGTTTTGATTGTACCATTTGTTAAAGTGCTTATATTTCCTACAATGTCAGTTTTAGTCCCGTTGTCAAAGATGCCTGAAAATTCCTAGCATTACTACTGCATCCTTTATTTTGTGCTACTGATTCGCATTTCCATTTTTATGCCAGCTCCACATTGTTTTTACCATTATAGATTAATAATAAACTTTCAATCCAGACTCGATAAAAATCCTGATTTGGTCTTGTGGCCCAAGATAGTTTTCCTAATTCTGGGCCAATTCTGTTTCCATGTGAATTTCTTGTACTTTTCTTGTTCTATGAGGAATGCAATCAGTGTAGCATTTATGCATCATGCAGACATTTAAATATAAAAATTATATTTCAGTTTTTAAAGTGTTTTCCCTGGAATTGTTTTAGATTCTTTTTGCTTGAGCATTTCATTATCTGAGTATCCACACCAACATATTTAGAATCAATCTAACATGCACTCGGCCCCAGATGCACAGACATATATTATTATTTTCTTTACATCTTTTTTTTTAAATAAGATTATCATCTCAGGTATTTGCTTTACTGACAGAAAACTAATGTAAGTTCCATATAATTTATTTTTATTTTTATTTTTGTTTTATTGAAGTACAAATATCAATGAGACAGTTTTAAGATACCTTGACAAGATGGATTTGATAAATTAATATATTGCAAAATGTTTTCATAATGTTTTGGTATCATAGAATGTACATACATGATATTATACTTACAGACACTATTATACTGCATGTCTCTTATAAGTAAATAAAGAGAATGTAGCTGTTTGCATATCTTATTTTTTATACCTGAATTACATCAAAGATTCAATAATTAATACTTTCTACCTTGTTATTTTCCTAGTGGCAATCCATAGCCTGAAGTCGACATAATGTCCTGTCCAAACAACATTAGTGCAAATCCTGCCTCTCATAGGATTATGAACAAGCACGGCGTTATCTATCCCAACTGTACTGTCCATACACACACATCATGATTCTTCCTTTTTATACCCCTTCCTTTGTCTATACCTGTCATAAAGATGGGCACTCCAATGTCATTCCACTAATCTAGTTTGTTGAACTCGATGACACAATCCAACACAGTCCAATTCCACAACAATAGTGAGTTATCTGAAGAAGTTGTCAACCATAGCCATCCAGAGCTCAACTTATTATTATAGCCCAGTGGTGTATACCTCATTTTTACACTTTTCTACCGGATGGCTAAGACCTAGATAGAGCAAGACCTATATACCAACACATGTACTTTTTGTTTCTTATGAGGTCAGTGAAGTCCCCTCAGGGGCCATATGGTAGTCCCATAACTTATTCTGTAGATCCTTTGTCTGTGTCATCCATGTGGATGAGTCACAGCCATTGCTTGAAGAGTTTGTTCTCTGTCAGAGCCTGAGAGAAAGTTTTCTCTCCCTGTGACTCTCCCCAAGCACACTATATAGAACCTTGTCTTTCCTCTGTGGCTCCATAATCTCCTTGTTCAGAAAATTTGGAGCTCAACAGAGATTCATGATGTTGCAGTACAGGTTCTCCTATGTCCTGAGTCTTTGCTGACCTTGAAAGGCTAAGGCCAAAATGTTGGCTGGCCTTGTGGCTATTCTTTTTCTCCAATTTTTATCTGTCAACTTAGGTTGTTAACCATCCAGAAGAAAAGCTGATTGGTATCCTGCAGCATATGCCATTCACTTTGACTTATCTACTCAATTATTTTTAGTTGTTGTACTCAATTAATTTTAGTTGTTGTATGTCTCCATTTGTATTTCTGCTTTTTGCTTCTTATGCTAGGGAGACTATACGATATTTACACATGTGTCTGGTTTATTTCACTTATGAGTATATGTTCAAGTGGCATCCACTTCAGTATAAATGCTTCAAACTTATCATTCTTAATAGCTGAGTAATACTCCATTACATAGAAGTACCACATCTTTTTCAACCATTCCTCATGTGATGGACATCTTGGTTGTTTCCAAGATTTTGCTGTCACACATTGTGCTACTATAAACATAGGTACACATATATCACTATGATACAATGTTTTCAGAAATTTTAGGAAAATTCCCAGTAGGTGGATAGCCTTCTTGAATGGGATTTCTAGTCCTACTATTTTGAGGAGTCTCCACACTGACCTCCACAATGGTTGCACCAGTCTACATTCCCACCAGCAGTGGAGAAGTGTTCTCTTTTCCCCACAACCTCTCCAACACTTGTTGTTGGTCCATTTCCTTATGATAGCCATTCTTTCTGGAGTGAGATGTTATCTCAGTGTTGTTTTTATTTGCATTTCACGGATGACTAGCGATGTGGAGCATTTTTTCATATATTTATTCGCTTCTTTAATTTCATCCTCTGAGAAGTGTGTATTCATCTCAGATGCCCATTTCTGGATTGGGTCTTTAAATTTGAGTGCCCTGTTATATCTTAGTTCCTTATATATTCTACACAGTGCTCCTCTGTCTGATTGCTTATTAGTTAGGATTTTAAAAAAAAAATTGGGTTGAATTTTCACTCTGTTGACAATTTCTTTTGACATGCAGAAGCTCCTTAAGAAGAATTGATCCCAGTTGTTGATTCTTTCAAGTGCTTCCTATGTGAATATATGTTTGTTCATGAACTCTTTACCTACCCCTATGTCTTCAAGAGTTCCTCCTACTTTCTCTTCCAGGAGATTGAGTGTTTCTGTTTTAATGTTTAGATGTTTGATCCATTTTGACTATAACTTAGTGCACGGTGATAGCGCTGGGTCAAGTTTTAGTTTTCAGCATGTAGAAAGCCATGTTTTCCAGCACCATTTGTTAAAGAAGGTATCTTTCTTCCAGTGAACTGGTTTAGCCCCTTTGTCGAAGAGCAGATGGCTGAGTGTGATTGTAGATGCCTCTGTGTCTTTTAGTCTCTTCCACTGGTCCTCAGGTCTATTTTGTTGCCAACACCATGTTAATTTTATCACAGTGGCTTTGTAATATAATTTCAAGCCAGGAATTGTGATGCTTCCCACCTTGCTTTTATTGGCCAAGATTTCCTTTGCTATTCTAGGTAGTTTGTGGTTCCAAATAAATTTTAGGAATGATTTCTCTAGGTTTGGGAGTTATGTTGTTCTTGGAGGCTGGGCGGGTATGGGCAGGATCGAGGATGCTCTTATTTTTTAAAATCTGTTAATTCAAATACATAATGTTATCTCTATATATTCTTTTTGGAAATCAGACATCTCAACCAAAAATGAAAAGTTAAAGCATAAAATTTATTTTCACAAATAACAAATTTTATTAAACAAAAGTAGGGAAATTTTGTAAACTGCATGCACAAATATCAGAACAAGTAATTCACTAGAAACGATAAAGTTAATATGAGAAGAATGAGATAATTATGTGAGAAGAATGTAAACTTAGTCTCTGCAGAAAAATCCACCAAATGCCCTATTATAGTGTTATTCTTCATCTATGGTATTGGAATGATATTGCGGTTGGCAGGTGAATTAGATAGAAATAGTATAGGCAGTCATACAGGGCTAGGCCCTCAAGGAGACAGCAAGGGCGTTAAGAAACCTTGTGAGAGTTGCCCCTGCAGTGGGCCAAACCAAAAGACCGAAGACCAAACAAATTTTTACCTCCCTGAAGATCATCACGGATTGATCAGCATTTTGAGGAAACCAAGAAGTCATTAGTTCAACTGCTAATGGGCTGGCTGCTGGATAAGCTCCTGCTCAATACTCCTACCCACTTGCCACATGACTTGCTTCCCCATTTGATCCTATATTTAATGAATTTTACCTGAGCAATGGAGCTTATAACCTTGTTGGTTGAGCATAGTTTTGTCCAACATCATGCCTACCTAATTGAGCTCCCATGTTCTCTACCTTAGACCCACCTCACCACATGGTTTTACTCTATAGAAATTCCTTGAAGAGACAACTTCAGAGGCAATATCCCGAGGTCCCCCTTCTATCCCTCTTTTGGACAAAAAATTTCTTTCCCCCAATAAATATTCTACTCTTAACCTCTGTTTGTTCCTAAAATTCATTCTTTTGTTTTGGAGAACATGAACTCATCCCAGGTGCCTTTCTGGCTGGGAGTTTCATTTCCCTATATCAATATTGTCCTTATAATATTGAAAAAGTGAGAAAGTAGCCTAATCTCTAGTCTAATATAATCTAATCTCAGAAGCAAATGCCACTGGTTTTACATTTTGAGACATAGTCTCACTATTTGCCCAGGCTAGACTACAACTTGAAATTGTTTGCCTCACAATTCATTTTTGGAAAATTTATTTATTTATTCATTTATTTATTTACTTACTTATAAAAAAGTGAATATGCAATTCAGACTTGTAGTGATCGTTCTGTCTCAGAATCCCCAATCCTGGGATATAAGCATATGTCATGATGCCTGGTTTAGTTGGTCAGCAGGTCATGGGGTAGCAGGTATCAAATTTGGAGGCAGATTATTATACTTCCCAGCTATCTCCTCACCTCGTGCTTCAGCCTTCTTACATCCTGTGATTATAAGGCTATGCCATCATGCCTAGCTACTTTTACCTTTCTATTTCAGCATTTATTAATTTATTCCACAGTCTTCTGTCATGAACTGTTGCAATTTTAATTCTTTCTTGTCAGTGAAGTGTAATGTCATACTATATTTAGTTTGTGAGTTTTGTCTTATTTCATTTTGCTTTTTGTTTACTTACAGTTTGTCCTTTCTGGAAGTTTTATTTGTTCCAGATTGTTCATCTTTGTTCTTGTCAGTTTTAAAGATAAGATTTGCAATCATATTTCTTTTTAGCACTACCTATAAAAAAATTAGTTTTTCAAATCTGATGTTAGTATGATAGAGAAGTGCATAATTTGGGGCTGATTTCAGTTATAAGCTATAACAGATAGCTTATCAATGACATTTTGTCATATTCTGAAGATAAACGTTTTGTGTGTTTTTATAAACAATATTTATAGTTATGAGGTGATGTACAGCAGTGATTTAATTCTAATTAAGGTGAGCATATCAAATAATGTTCCAATAAGTATAAAATATGTGAAATGCTCTTCTTTATGTCTCTGAAAGATACAAATTTAATGAACAAAATAACAAATGAGATTTCCTATAAATGAACTGTAATGTCAACATATTTGAAATAAAGTAATAGTATATTTTTCAGTATCATAAAATATATTTTAAATCATTTTTATAAAGTTTGAGAAAATATATAACCACATTATGGCCTCTCATTTAATTTCTTTAAATCCTGCTGACTCACTGGTGTATTTTGAAAACCTACTTTAATAAAATATTTTATACTTTAAAAAGAGATGTGTATGTAATATGTATATATATATATATATATATATATATATATATATATTAAGAATGACAGGAACTACACAGAATTACATATATTTTCCTACTGATGAACAAGTTCATTTTGTCATTTTCACAATCAAGGCTTTTTTTGTTATAGTTCATTACAATAAATCAGTGAGTTTAAGGAATAAATAGAAACAACAAAGAAAAAAATATGGGTCCTTAGAAGTACTATAGTATGCCTTAACAAAGGAAGCATAAACCAACCAAAAGTAAGGCAACGTATATGTATATAAGTGCATGTATTTCAGTCTAGCTAGAACACGGAAACTTAACTTAGCAGAAGCAAGTTATGAAGCTATCATCAATTTGGTGCTATAAGGCCTAGCACTCTGTATAAAACTGTTTGGATTCTATGTGCAGTATTATTGTATAAGTAATACATAGCCGAGCAGAAGCATTTAACTCTTTGCTTTTTTCAAAAGGGGACAGAAGCTGAGACATAGCAATGGAAATGTGCGTTGTGATGTGTGTTATCCTGCAGTCTACAAAGTCGTGGTAAAACTGCTACTTAAATGTGGAGACTGGTGAAAGCCAACATGAGGACTCTTGTGCATAACAGAGCCATCATTTGATTCCTTTCGTAAGACATGCATTTCCCTTTTTTTCTATTTTATTTTATTTTGAAGAGTATAAACAAATCAAATCAGAACAGAAACAAAGACAGAAATAGGGTAACATAGAGCAATATATATGCTACAGATTTTCAAAACAAGAATAGCTAATTAACTATTTTTTATTTGTTTTATTGCCAAATCTGTTGCTTAGATTATCAGATACAGTTATACAAGATTGGACAAATTATTGAATATTATTGCTTGCTTTCAAGAAAACTTAAATTTTTTGCCTTTTTAAAAAAATTTTAAAAAGTATTTTGAGGAAAGTATAATAATAATTGTAAGACATAAGAAATAGTATACTTTTATTTTGGTGGGACTGGGGACTGAACTCAGGCCCTTGCTTGCCAGGGAAGTTCTTATTCTACTGAGCCATCTTGCCAGACTTAATAGTACACATTTAGAAGATGAAGATGAGAGCTATTCAAGCATGTTTATTGTCTTGCACATTGCTGTCCCTGATGTCACTGCTCAGATCACAGATGTCAGCATATAGAGTTAAAGTGGAAGTTCTACTCATTAACTTGTATTTTTAAAAAAATGACATAAATTATGAGTACAATCATCTCAGATATCCTGTGTGTACACTTGCATGTTTTTCCTCTTCTTTTTTTCCTGTCTTATTTCATTTCTCTTACCTTCATCATATAATCATCAAGTTCAGTTTCCCTCTGTTTTAATATATCTATTATACTTTTTAGGTTTTATTTATTCTTTCAAGTTTTTACATTAAGGAAAATATATGACATTTACACATGAGGGTCTGATTTATTTCACTCATCAATGTAGCCTCTAGTTGCATGCAGTTACCTGTAAAGATTTCAAGTTTGTCTTTCTTTATAGCACAGTAATACTCCATTGTAAAAAAATAAGATACCACATCTTTTCCATCAGTTCCTCAAATGATGGGCATTTTGGTTGTTTCCAAGATTTGGCTATGACAAATTACACTGCTATAAATATGGGTGCATATATATTATTATGATATGATGTTTTCAGTTCTTTTTGGGAAATACTCAGAAGGGAATAACTAATTTGAATGGGATTTCCAGTCCTCGGTTTGTAAGGAGTCTCCACACTGATTTCCATAGTGGCTGCACCAGTCTATGTTCCATCAATAGTGGAAAAGTGCTCCTTTTTCACCACAGCATTTCTTGTATTTGTTATTTGTTGTTACCTTTATGATAGCCATTTTCTTCCAGGGTAAGATAGTATCTCAATGTTGTTTTAATTTGCATTTCTCAAATGTTCAGTGCTGTGTAATTTTTTAATGTATTTATTGTGAAAATGGTCATACTCTCAAAATGGTTATACAGATTTAATGCAATCCCAAACAAAATACCATTAAGATGTCTCATAGAGCTAGAGGAAACATTCTTAAAATTTATTTGGACCCAGAAAAGACCAAGGATAGAAAAGGCAATCCCAGGAAAAAAAGCCAGGGCAGAAGGCATTGTAATCCCTAACTTTAAGTTATACTACAAAGCTACTGTGCAAAATCAGCATGGAAACAGCAAAGAAATAGACCCTCGGATCAATGGGACAGATTAGAAGATGCAAATACAATTACAAATACATTTAATCTTCTTACCTTTGACAAAGCCAAACATGTTCACTGGAAGAAACATAGCCTCTTTTTCAAATGGTGTTGGAAAAACTGGCTCCCTACATGCCTAAAACTAAATCAAGACCTGTGTCTATCACAATGAACTATAATAAGTCAAAATGGATTAAAGAGTTAAATATTAAAACAGAAATACTAAATATCCTGGGAGAAAAATAAGATAGAAATCTTGAAGACATAGATATAGCCAGGCAGTTCTGCATGTCAAAAGAAATCACCAATAGAGTGAAAAGATAACCCACAAATTGGGCAAAAAATCTTAACCAGAAATCGCTCAGACAAAGTTTTTCTTTGTGTGTGTGTGTGTGTGTGTGTGTGTGTGTGTGTGTGTGTGTGTGTTTTACGGAATGGTCTACAGGGTGTTCAGGGTCTCACTACTAGATCATACCTATAGTGATCTGCCTGTTTACAGCCTCCCAAGAGCTGAGATTGCATGCACATACCAGCAGACCTAGTCCCAATTTCCCAATTGCCATCTCAGCATGCCCCAGGGGTGGGGCCAGCATGACAGGCCTGGGGATCGAACCCCTGGGCCCTGCCCCAGCTTACAAATTCTTTAATCCACTGAGCTACTTGGATGGCCGTAAGAGACATAGCTTTTCTATCTAGAATATATAAGAAAGTAAAACATTTAGGGCCCCAAAACTTGAAGACCGAATCCAAAAATGGACATCTAAGATGAATATTTCTTCTCATAAGAATAAATACACATACATTTTAAACGATTAGTTTCTGAGTCTTCCGTAGAAATCATTTCTCATTTATCATTCTGCTTGTACATTTTACACTGAAGACTGTCCATTCAGATACTTGCTTTGCAATGTTCTCATCATGAGACACCAAGGAGATACTTTAATAACTCCCCATGTATAGCAGTTACCTTTCCTACTGCTTGGCACAATACCTGATACTCACAGATAAAGGAGCAGAGGATTAATGTGGATAAGGTATTACAGAAGGTCAACTGGCAGTCATCTGTCTCATAGGCACAAACAGCATGAAGAAATTGTGGTTAAGCAAACCCCCCTTAGTTCAGGAAGCAGAGAAGAACAGCATGAGAAGTCAACTGAAATTGCTCACGTACAGTACCTGAGACTGTGCCTACTGGACAGGCCCAGAAAGGAGGGGTGTGTGCTGTCATCAGACATATCAGAAGTAGAGATCCCGCCATGTACTCTTATTATTTTCACAAAATTGATTCCAGTGAAAAGTACAGTGAGCTTTTAAAATCCCCATGCATCTTCTTCTTCCACTACCACTTATTCACATTTCCTGTGACATTTCAGGATAATGGAGATTTGGGGATAATTTTAGTATGTAGCTAAGGAAGGATGCCTGAGATAAAGTGCAGGTTAAATTTAAATAGGTAGTTGTGTCATTTTCTGTCACTTCTGTGTGTCGTTAAGTTACTGCCACTTAGACATACTAGTTGGAGTGGTTTTCAGAAATAACACTTTCAGTGCTGACTCACTAATGCTATATTTTAAATGCCCAGAAACAAGCATTATATACAAATATAAAAGTCGTTTTCTGAAAGTTAGAAGAATCCTAAAATATTTATAGGACGTTACCAATAATGAGCTATAAATTAAAAAGCAAAACACCACAGAACTATCAATAATTTAAATATGAATCAATTATGCTAAAGAAAAAAGATTTACTGGGCACTTATTTCTGTTGATCATGATGCTGAAAATAAATAATTTTTGACAAAGTTGCTGAGACAGTAAAATAAAAAATATGAGGGTGTTAATACAGCAACATCACATCAGATATTAATTAAGGAATACATTACTCAGTAGGATTTTTCAAATTAGGTATTTACTATATTTAATTTTTATTTTTAAGCTTTGCAGGGCTATAATTGATATGTAAAACTTGCACATATATAATGGACATATTTTAACAAATTTATACCTAAATAGGAAACTTTAATTGCCACACCACAAAGTCTAAAAATATTCATCATTTATAAACATTTCCTTCAATTCACCTGTCTTCTTCTTAAAGATTTTTGGTATCAAATCTTTGGGTTACTTTTTTGGCATATGATAAGTTAAGGGTCCTGTGCTATTTCAAGTGGATATGAAATTTTTCTACATAATTCACTGAAATGACTTCTCTTTCCTCACTGTGTGTTGCTGAGGCCCTTAGTAAAGTTTAGTTGGTCAGAAGTACCGTCCATTTTTCATACAAAGGCTTAAAATACCTGTAATGAAAGAATATACTTCAGCATAATAAAGTCATTTTTGTAATTAATGTATATTCAAATTTTATAGTTCTATGTAAATACAAATCAGTCATATTTCAATGAATTACAATTGAGCACGTGCTATGAGTAACAGAATTCCAACTTACCTTTAAAATTAGCTGATATATTTTTGTATTTCTAAATACATAGTAAATTTTACACTACTTACATTGAATTATTTCTTGTGATATGTGTAACAAATACTATTTTTAAGCCACAGACATAATCAATAGAGTGCAAAGATATTTCACCACAGTTCTATACCATCCATGACAAAGACACAGGCAGAGAAGATAACAGAGAGAACTTTCTAGACTTTCCAGGCACTCACTGAGTGTAAGCAGGAGTTTCCTTGTCTTACAAATGCTCATGATCGGGAAAAGCTTGCAAAACACCCAAAACCTCAATGGGATGGCAATTAAAATGTTATGGTTTATATGTCCTTCCCAAACTCATAGGTGTGGCTTTGGGGGTCAATACAATAGGTCATGGGAGCATGATAATCAGCTTCGATTATCCCATGGATGAGAGAAAGGGGAAATGTGATCTGAGAGATTAAAGCCTGTTGGCAGGAGTTGACCTGGGTGTGGGCTGGAAGGAACAGTCTACTCTTCCCCTCACTTGATTTGTGTCTCTGCTTCAGTCATTGTCTATCTGTCTCTGTTTCTATCTCTCTGTCTCTGTCTCTGTCTGTCTCTCCCTGTTTCTACTCTGTCTGTCTCTCTCTGTTTCTATCTCTCTGTCTCTGTCTATCTGCCCTTGTCTCTCTCTCTCTCTCTCTCTCTCTCTCTCTCTTTCCCTACCCCTTCTCTCTGATGCAGCCTTGCCATAAGCAGTTTCTCCAACGCCATTCCCCTCTTCCATGCTGTCCTGCCTTAGAATCATCTGAGTATGCTCTGATACCTCTGCAAACTGTGAATCAAAATAAAGCCCATTTCCTTTAATTTGGTAATGTTAGATATTGTGTGTCAATAGTAAGAAAATAACCTAGACACCCTCTAATGCTTCACTCTAAAATTCTGAAGAATTTCTTGATCTGAATGGAACTATAGTAACACCAAATCCCAGAATCATCTTTGTGAGGTCAGGAGCCAATCAGGCCTGTATTTTAATGGGATGAGAGAAGAATTAGTACAAATGTTAGCCTTGTAGTTGCAAAAATTACCTCTTTCTAATATATTTACTTTATTCCAAAATAAAATATGAAACAAAATAGATAATCTGATTATCTACCAAAGTCCTTATAGTAATTCAGCTTTTTGTCACTACAAAGAAATTGCCTGAAGAGATGGCCAAATAGCTCAGCAGATTAAAGCTCCTGCTTAAGCAAACACAGTGGCTGGGTTCCATTCCCCATGTGCTGTGCTGGCCCCAGGGTGGGCTGAGGCAGGTATTGAGATTGGGCGTGGTGGTGCGTGCCTGTAATCCCAGCTCTTAGGAAGCTGAACACAGGCAGATCACTATAAATTTGATCTATGCAATAAGACCCTGCAGACTCTGTATTAAAATACAAAAACAAAAACAAAACAAAACAAAAAATTGCCTGAGACAGTTAAATTTGTACAATGAGGACATTTATTTAACTTTTAGTTTTAGAAGCTGAAAGTCCAAAGAGCAGTCAGATTGGTGAAGTTGTCATATTCAGTCACAAATTCACACTGAAACAAGCAGTCACAGCTGGACCCAGGAAGTGGAAAAAAGCAAACAGAGATCTGAGATTTGTCCTGGTCTAACAACTTTGTCACTAGACCTACCTAAGAATGATAGCGGAAATATCTTCCCCCACCTTTCTGTGACATGCACTAAGTAAGATTTTCCTATTAATGATACCAGAAGCTCTGGCTGTCACTATCCTGGGGCTACATGGAACCATGACAGACACCAAACCATATCCAAACAAGAGGTTAAAAATATCAACCTAGAAAAAAAAATGTTGGAATGATCAGACACAACTATAAAATAAGTATAATTACCTAGTACTGCTGAAGTCTGAATGAAGCAAGAAAAGCATGAGTTCGAGCCCTTAAGGGCTGAGAACATAGCCCAGGGTGAGACTGCACTGAATCTTTGGTGAGAGTGAAGTGTAAACTTCATGTCCTTTCTGGTTTGTACTTTTCCCTGAGAATGCATACTAACTATTTAATTCCATTCATATATACAGTGTACTTGGAAGGTCTTTATCTTAAAGTGCACCTCCTGAGCAGAGAGAGGTGAGAAATAAAAAGAAGAAAAGGCACCTCGGTTGGAAATAACGCGTGTGATTTCAGCCTGATGGAAAGAGTTTGCGTCAGTGCAGGGAGGGCACCGCCGCTGCTGCCTCTGTTATTCCTGCACGTGTCACCATAACAAGAGTGAACGACGACGAGGAAGGTAGCCAAGGACGAGAAAGGTAGGCAATGCATGGAGGAGCACTCTTGCTGCAGCAAGTCACCTTAACAATTCCCTGGCTGTGTGTGCACTGATACCTGCGACTGGTTCCGTAGTGGCATGATCAATATCAGTGTTAGCTTAGAGTAAAAACTGACCTCAATTAATGGCAAATCATCACTTCTACTTTCACTTGGAAATCACATTGATGGGGTTTACTTCAGAGCTCAAAATGATCACATCAGAGATTCTGCCAGGGCACCTGCCACCTGAGAGGAGGGTTGGTTCCGAGGCATTGCTTTATCCAACAGATTCCTAGAAACCTTGCAACTGATCTTTTTCTTTTCAATAAAAAGATGTTGCAATATTTCCACAAAGGAAACTACAAATCTGGACAGTTTCATTGCAATATTCCATCAAGCATACACAATACAAAAATAACTCCAACTTTCTATAGCAGAAGAAAAAGGAATTATTTATAGAGGTATAACCTGATTTTAAAAAACAATATTTCATGGAAATAAAATTTAAGACTATCTTTTATGATGTTCTATTCAAAGCAAGAGCCAAAACATTAATATTACTTTGCAATTACATATATGAATTTTAACAGCTAAAACAGGCAATATTGATAAAGTTACTTACAAAGTTATTTATAAAGTTATTTAGTAGTAGAAATCATGCAACACAATTCTTCATTAGATTAAATTAGCAATGAATTCAAATTTGACTTACTATAAAAACTATTGGGGGTAACATCCTCCCAATCACGAGGAATAAGCATTAACTTTCAGATTTGATTTACTCTTTTAATACCTTACACTAGGGTGACAATCTAATGTTTAGACATGCAGGTATGATTTACTTTACTTATGAGTATAGTTTTGAGTTTCAACCAGTTACCTATAAAAGATTGGACTTATTCTCTTTTAAAGCTGAGTAATGCTCCATGGTGTAAAAATACCACATCTTTTTTCTATCCATTCCTAAGTTGATGGGCATTTGGGTCATCTCCAAGATTTAGCCATGATACATTGTGCTTCTGTAAACATGGGAACGCACACATCTCTATGGTATGATGATTTTTGTTCTTATGAGAAAATAACCAGAAGGGGAAAAGCTTGTTTGAGTAGTACTTCTACTACTCCTACTGTTGTGAGTCGTCTCCACACTGATTTCCATAGAGAAAAGTTTAAAATGGCGAGGTGGCTTCATCAACATCTTTCTTTATTTCTCTGACAGAAAAAAATTCAGAATATAAGAATGCTCATTTTTTTCTTAAGAGCAAAACAACGTCAGAGTAAGATTACCCTGTATCTGAATGAAAATGTTTACAATGCTAATCTTGAGAGATATTGAAGTGAGCATGTAATTGAAATACTCAAATTACAGGTGGTTTTTTACCTAAACACATGACTATTCTTAAACATAAAAATTACTATCTCCCAAATATTTAAAATGAATTTATCCAGAGTTTTATGTAAAAATATTTAGAGAAATGTTTCAAAATAAAAATAATAAGTGATAATGTCCATCAGTATAAGGTGTGAAATACTGACAAAATAGCCAATGAATTAGGCAAAAATTTCACAATATGTAGCATAATGCTTAAATAAAAAAAATACCTACACATTGCTTGGCTGTGTGAAATGTTGCTATTTAGAAGGATTCTAAAATTGTATTTACAAATTGCATGACGTATATTTTATGCAGCTTCATGAAACTATCTTGTTTTGTGAAATATTCCAAGTTGAAGAATAGATATGTGTCCTGCAGAGGACAGCGTCCACGCTCCTTCCCAGAACCTTGACGCCTTGTTCCCTACAGTGAAGGGACAAGGACCTCTTCTCCTGGGCCATGCCACTGTCTTTCTCATGTTGGCTCCACTGCCCGGAACCCTCTCCACAGCTCCTGGGTGGCCCCCAGTCTTTCTTGTAAGCCTATGGTGTGTGTAAGTTGTAGCCTTTTGTGCAATGCGGTCTCCTGCTGTGGCTCCAATACATTGTGTTCGAAGTGGGGGCAGAGCAGAGATGCGCAGAAAGATGCCCCCTCAGAGATAGCACTGGCCTTATGTCAAAAGATATTGAAATCTTAGGTACGTAAGAGAATGTTAAACAAAACATCAAGAAGTGGAGAAATATACGTTTGGGGGAATCTGTTAAACTTTGTGCTTAGTTGTCCCTCCAAAGCTTCAAGCAGTCATGGGGTAGATTTCTAGGGTTTATGATTAACTCATGATGCACTGGGATTACAGGTTTGAGTACTGCTGGGATTATGAGTATGAGTGCTACACCCAGCCTGGGGACAGAGCCTGAATGCAACATCAGGGAGACACGCTTGCTCTCTGTTGCCCTTGTGCTGCTGCTCCTCCCTTGTGCTGCTGCTCCTCCCTTGTGCTGCTGCTCCTCCCTTGTGCTGCTGCTCCTCCCTTGTGCTTTTGCTGCTTGCTGCTGCCGTGAACAGCTGCCTCTGCCATGTGCCCCTCTGCCTTGGACCCAGCCGAGTATGGACTGAAACCTCCATTAGCTGCGAGCTAAATAAATCTTTCCTCCCTTAATTTTGAGTGTCGGGTATTTGTCCCAGCAATGAGAGAAGAGTTACTGAGAAAGGATCAGGTACTAGAATCTGTATTTCTTAAAAATACAATCACTCCATAGAGCTTCATAGTAAAATTGGAAACTGCATCAGGCCAGGATGTTTTCTTTTGAAACTTGAGGAGGAGGTCCTTAGCAGAACAGACTGTTGATAAAGTGAGGGTAGCAAATCATTAGCAGCTTATCTACACTTTTCAAGGACTTTAGTTTTGTTTTATAAAAATTGAGGCTTTTACATGCATAAAGCTCTGAGGAGATTCACTGTCTAGTGAAATGAAAGATCTTATTGTGAATTTCAGAGAACTGCGGACCACTACGGAGCTTCTCACAGAAGCCATCGCTGCGCTGGCTTTTGTCTGCCAGTAGGTGGCTCCTAAGGCCGGTGGCTCATGGGGGCAGCAAGCTTAGTATGTTTTCTGAGAACCCATTACTGTGATGCTGTGTTAAAACAGCAGGGCCTGAGTTCGATCCCAAGCTCTGCTCCCCACCAAAAACATAAGCAAAAAATAAAACATCAGAGAGGCCTCTACCTGCTGCTGATGGGACGGGTGCATAACCACCTACAGACAAGCCCACTATGGACCAGATTTCTTACGTACGGTACTAATTCAAGTCTTAGAAATTATTCCTTATTTTAAATTCAACATCGTTAATCCTTCAGTTCTTTCCCATTTTGGATACTATTTTTTCTGTCCTCCATAGTCAATGACTTCATACATGTAAAACCCATATCTTATACAAATCAAATAGTGATTACAGAAATCAATTTTCAGTTTCTTATTTATGTGCAGGTCCATTGCTTGTCAAGAGAGTTTCCTTGTTCATAAATCTTCTTCTTTATGTGAGCCTCTGTTTATTTCCATTGTCCTGCCTGAGAAATATAGTCCTTTCAAGCCTAAACCTATCTAATGTTTAATCATTTTAACAAAGTACATTTTCTTCCTAATTTCATACTACATTGTGCTTTCCTTTTGCTGAAAAATTACAACTTACCACAAATGGTGGTTATTCTATATCTTATCATTTACTTGCATTATAATCTTTTTCTCTGTGGTGCCAGGGATTGAACACAGGACCTTGCACTTGCCAGTCAGGCATGTTTATTTTACTGCGCTATCTCCCTGGCCTACTAGCATAATAATCTTGACCTCCAAAGGCTTGTCTAATATCTACCTTTAAAAAAATTATGTGTTAGGTACAGAGTCTTAGTACAAAGCTCTCACTCATATTGATTCTCCAGGTTTAGCCTCCCCAGCACTGGTGCACCACTGTGGTGGAGACAGCAGGGCGTGTGGTACCATGTGGTACCATGTGGTACCAGGGATCAAACTTGGGTCCTTGCACGTGCCTAAGCAGGAGCTTAAACTGCTGAGCTATCTTTGTTGCCCTACCTCTTCTTGAACATATATGAAAATCAATAAAAATACCTAAAATTAATAATATATATGTATAAAATAGTAATATTTTATTATCCCCTTAAGGTAGAAATATTATCAAGGTATAATAATATCAATTTATTAATAAAATTTTCATTGTACTTAATGTGGTTTTACTAGTGATGTCTAATTATGATAGCTGATTATTATTTCTTTAAATATATGTGTGTATATGTATGCATATATATCTTAATAAAGAGAAGGTTTTTAGTCAGTTATCAATGATATACCCTTAGTGTAATCAAAAATACGTTAAAGCAATGTGTAACTCCTAGAACACCAAAAGAAGAAAGTAAGTAAAAATTTTTAAAAGTGCTTACCAATTCTATGTATATTCAAAATGCACATAAAATCCTAGCCATTGTGTGTTTTAGCAATGCCTTGTAAAGAAGAAAGATCTCCCATGGGTTGATGACTTACTTTTACACCTTCAGATCACAAGAACATTTACTTTCTGCCTGCCAGTACTCCTTCCAATAAGACACTAGTTTGACTCCTGTCTAATTAAGCGAGATTTGCATCTACACTCACATACATTGATTTCTCTAAAAAAAAGTTATATAACACTATACTGTATCAGCTAATACTTAAGCACACATTATTCTATGTAAATTGATTCTTAGATATAATTGGTTCATTGGTATTTATCATATAAATTATGATTTAAAATGATCTCACAAAACAAGTACCTTATACTCTGGTTTCTCTTCAGATCAGACAAATATTTCGCATTTTACAAAACAAGTACCTTTCTCCCACTGTCTTACTAATTCATGTCCCATATTATTCATGTGTTGGATAGTAGATTAGTAAAACAACAATTACATCACTGATTTACCCAAAAACAGTTAAAGACTGAGGTTGGTAGGAAAATAGTCCATATAGTAAAAAAGACAACAGTTCACTCTTTTTTTCATTTAGAGTCCTGTAAGCACGTGATCCTCGCAGCTAGAAAAGACACACTGACAAACAGGAGAAGTCAAAGCCACTGTTTCGCTAAAATAGAAAAGTATTGATACAAAAAATTAATATTACTTGTGCTGTACCAGAATATGTTTGCTTTCATGTTCTGCTGTTCGATACTGAAGACATCTTAGCTGATGAACTTGATATAGTTTTCCCCAAACAATAGTCAAATTAAGTACAATTGAGTATTTCTTACATTTAACAAAATTAAGAATCTTAAATGATTAATGCAGAAACAAGGTGTTCTTTAGGGCTCTTCTTAATTGCTAAGAAAACAATATAAATAAATCTTTCCAATATATCCATTAACTTATTTACTGAGAAGCAATGCGTTCAGTTCTTGGTGGTAGCAAATCAGATGGTCCTCAGGAGCAATGCTGTGCTTCTCTTCTCTTGAGTAATGACTGAATTTTTTCACTCTATATGATGAAGGGGCTGGGAGTTCCATCTCCAGGCCTGCCATACTGACCAGGCAGCGGGTACACTGAAACGGGGATTGAGGCTAGGCGTGGTGGCATGTGCCTGAAATCCTAGCACTTGGGAGGCGGTAAACGGGAGGATCACCATGAATTGGATCTATGCAGTGATATATACGTATGTATATACTCACATACATTCATTTCTCTAAAAAAAGTTATATAACACTATACTGTATCAGTATATATACTCATGTGTTGGATAGTAGATAAGTAAAACAGTATATATATATATATATGCACATATATACAGTATATATTATATATAAGAATATATATTATATATATTAATTTTCTGATACAGTATATGTATATTATATATATATGGATCTATGCAGTGTTACATCATGTAACACTGTTAGTTCTGAAGCAACTGTACAACTGTGCTTTGCCTACCTGAGGATGTGGTAGCTTGACTACAGAAGACATATTTGAATTATCTTTAGAAATTATAGTATTTGAACCTTTAATAGGATTTTATGAAAGGATTTCAGTTCATGAAATGATCTCTAAGTTATCCTGCAGGTGACAATGCAACGATGTTTGCTGTTCTCTGCCAGACACTTTAGTCTTCTATTTCTAGAAGGTAAGAATGAGACTGTGTCTTCCACTAGGTAACAGGTGCTCTCTTTCGTGCCTGAGTAACTGCATGCTCACATGTCCACCTCTAGTCTTCTCCGTTAGCCCCTCATGTTTGTGGATGAGGATCTATAAGTCACTGAAGACCCATCTTTGTATGATGTTTGTCTTTCTGCTTTTCCGAGAAATAGTCTTGCTACGTTGCACAGGCTGGTCTCCAACTCATGGTCACTGTGCTGCCTCTGCCTCCCAAGTGCTGGGACCACAGGGGTCTGAGACACATCCAGTGCGAATCCATCCCTGGACAGCTTCCATGAGGCATTTTATACTCTGCGCTTTTCCTGTGTACATGGCTTCTAGCAATTCGTTAAAATTTTCACTGAATCTTTCTGCTTTTATGTTTATTCCACACTTTCATTGCACTGCTTTAACTAAGAAACTGCGTGTGGTGACATCTTCTCTTAAAAATAGGTATTTTTTATTTTAAAATAATAGAATTGGTTCTTTCTGTTAGTTGAATATTTTTTAGATTATCTTGCAGCATTATTTTTAATTGTTAATGTGCCAATGACACTTTCTCTAGATTTATATTCCACTCACAAGTTCCATATACTCCTCTAGGGCATGGTATTGGGAAAAACATGTAAATAAACAAAGCTTGCTAATTGATTTCTTAATTTATGAGAGTCCTCTACCTGTCACAAGGTACAAAGTAAATACAGAATGATCACACAGCTACACGTGAAAATTAAAACTCTAAAGCTCTGACAACGCATGAGTTTCACACATGAGAGTATATGGATATTTATATCACTGAATTCATGTAGAGAAATTCATCATTACTATTTTGCAGTAATACGAGGAACCATATCAAGAGTGCTCTACCACTGAGCTATGACCTCATCTCCTTTAAATTTTTGAGAGAAGATCTCACTAAGTTTCCAGGAAGGATGTCAACTTCCTGAATCTTCAGGCCCCTTTGGAGCCAGCTTCACAATACTTACCTAATAAAACTTTCTTGAGTATAAAAATTACTAAACAGTAACAAAAAAACTAAGATAATTGTAATCAAATTAATAAAATATTAATCATTTTGTGACAAAAATAATAATGAAAGAGACAAAGGGGCCTATAAAGAAAAGACATCGCTAACGTGCACCTCTTATCAAACCAAACTTTAAAAACTTTTACTTGTCAGTGTAAAAAGCAAAATCCCAACATGTTAGTTGGTCGTATCCATATTATTATGGCTATTTTTTATTCTTATGTGTATATGTACATATATATTTTTTCCTGAACTGGGGATTGAACTCAGGCCCTTGCTCTTCCTAGGGAAGTGCTTATTGCACTGAACCATCTCCCCAGCCCATGTATATTTTGATGCTAAAAAACTGTAAGTTTTGTGAAACCTAGACCTTCAATTTTGATTTCTCCTCCTAGGAGAGCCATCTTGAGTACAAATAACCCTTGTAGTGCTGGGCAGGCTTCAATCTACTGTTCAGTTTTTCCAAGAAATAATGTTCAGCAATCTAAGCATATAAAATTCATTTTCAATCTGCAAGGTGTTTCTCAAGATGCATTCATCCATAAGCAGAAAAAACATCTGTCAATTAAATTCATGTACATTAGAAAATATATATGTGCATTCTTGTAAATGTTTACATTACAGATTATATATGAATAGACTGAGAATTCATATAAGCAAAAAAATATGCAAAAGACTATGTTGATACTCACATGCATAGGAATCCCAAAGCATACAACATGCAACATAAAGCATGTAAGTACATTTTCCAAATTACCTCCTTTACCCAAATAGAAATAGATTTCCAAGTCTCAGTTATTTTGCATGTGACACTCAGTATTTGGAGTAAAATACAATGTCACTTAATGATCGAATTTATCCAGATGACACAAAGTGTTAGACAAATACATCAGTTTTGAGAGGTGCATCATGAAATTCATTAATATCTAATTTTTGAAGTAAAAATTCAGTGTTTCAAGTAATGGAATATAACTGAAAATCAAATGAGCTACAAAGCTGTGATACTGCTAAAGAATATGAGCTCTAAGGTCCCACTTCTGTTTTGTGGTTTTGTGAAGGAGAGACATGCTGAGCATGAGTAACTGCAAGCTTCATGCTCAGTAATAGTCAAAGTGTTTAAAAATGACAGGTGTGACAGCTCTGTGTCTTCTCGGCCTAACTTTAATTTTTCTAAATTGTTGGAAATAGTAGGCACTTACCAATAATCCACATAAATAATTTAAATAATAAATTCCAGCTGAGTGAATCATGTGTCACAGGAAAGCACTCGTGATAATATATGTATTATCTTATTCCATCTTCTCCATTATCCTGTCAGCTCAGAAGAACAAGATGTTTTAGTTCTTCAGATTTCACAGTGTGACTTTCTTGCGTCAATTGCTACAGACACCCAGCTGACCAAGCCTTTTCAATTATTTATTTGGCCTTTATTTATGGTATCTCAGCAACACCTTCCTTTGCTATCATTCATCTTTTCTAACCATGAGTGATCACAAAGCCTATAATATAATTTCGTGAAGGGTTTGGGTAAGCTAGTGGAAAGAGGGAAACTTTGCAATCTCATAGGAATGCTCTATTTCTTCTTTCAGAGAGGTATTTATGAAATACATTAAATTGAAGCTATCATCAACAATTGTGATGATTTCCTATGAAAGGAACAAATAGTTTACAAATTAGATTCTGTATCACTCTTTTGTTTTGTTTCTCTTCAGAGATGACTTCCCTTTCACATATATACAAGCAAAATGACAATAATCCCTGCATATTTGCCTTCAAAAGATGAATTCTTTTGTGTCTGCTGCTCTAGAATGTATTAATATGACTATAAGACTATAAATAGTAATTTAGTATAAAATAATATTGTCACTTTAAATACAAGGTTCATTCTTGTAATTTTAATATTATACTTGTGTTTTCTATATTTCATATTTGTTTTTAGAGGTAAATGTTGAAAATATTTATGTGTATATGCTTTATATATATATGACATATATATGCAATATATATATGCAATATGCAATATATATATATATATATATATATTCAGGATTTATATGTAGGTTTTAAATATATGGGATAAACACATACAAACATTTTACTTTCTGTATTGAAAATATAGCCTCTTCGTAGATAATGCCCTGCTTTCTAATACAAAATCTTTCACAGTTGTATCTCCTCACAATAAAACCACAGTGGTGTTCTGTATTACCTAAAATTTCAAGAGCTGTAAAAATTCTATTGTATGCTGAATTTTCAGCTATGGTGCTTGGATGTATAATTATAAATTAACAACCAAATATATAAGGATAGTTAGATTTTTTTGAAAGAACATACATATAGGAAATTCACTTGACTAATAAGAACAACAGGTGCATTAGTGTCAACTTTATTTCTATCACTGAGCAAATTTTCTTTTAACTGTGAATGTGCTTGCTAGGAAAAGGATCCTGTATGCTGTTACTATGATCATTTTATGGTGATATAGTGACAGATTGCTTTCAGCAATCCAATCAGTGGTTATGCTGTTAACTTAGAGCTTAGGTATTTATTGTCCAAGTTTTGACAAAAAATGCTCATTTTTAACAATTTAGCTGAAGTATATGGTGTGATTAACAAAGTGTTTGAAAATAAACAATAATATACTAGAAGAAAGTCTGTAATCAATCCCCTTAAAATATTCTCTCTGCTTTGATTATTACTTTTGCTAATTTCTGAAAGCTCCCTCTGGTGAGGGTCTCTTATATAGCTCTGGTTGCCTTGATGTCATAAACCTATTAAAATGTTCACCTATCTCAGTCAATTTTATTTTCAGGAAGAGAAAAAATTTATATGGTGCCAGATCTGATGAAAAGTATGTCTGAGGAGATGCACTTTCATTTTCCAATCCTAAGTTTCTATAGAATGGCTCTTGGCAACAACGTTCTTCTTTTTTTATTTATTATTATTATTTTTTTGGTCCATACTTTGTAAATGTAAAGATATGGAAAAGGATTTCTATGACTCTCAGATAGGAGCATGAATGATGTGATGATTGTTTTTGAAACAATGGAGAGTATTTTGAGGAGACTAATGACAGCATGTCTTTAACTCTAATTTTAAAATTTAAATATTTATCATATTTTCCATTACCCCATTCTACCAGCTCAGCATTATGTTTTTCACCCGTGCATTTTCATGTCACATAATATTAAATTTGTGCAAATGTCTCAGATAGTAAATTTTCTTCTCAATCTATTTACAAATCAAGACTCAACTAAATTTTCATCAAAGTTATTTATCACTAAAACTAAAACATGTATTCTCAATACAACTTTACTAAAATTGGTAACAATGCATTGTGATAATTTATTCTTTTTATTACACTTCCATAATTTCCATGAATTGTGCCAGTAGACTTGATTTTAACCCAGTCTATACACTCTTTTGGCATAAATGTAAGTTTCCTGGACCAATTATTGCAAGTATATGAAGTATAGTTCTACACATGAATTTAGCAAAGAAAATTAATATTTTAAATGAAGAAATCTTATTATACTACCATCTAAAATATGCCTCATATAAGAGATATA
The DNA here is from genome assembly GCA_004027165.1 of Ctenomys sociabilis. NCBI lineage: Eukaryota > Metazoa > Chordata > Mammalia > Rodentia > Ctenomyidae > Ctenomys > Ctenomys sociabilis. The sequence continues at coordinate 50,762 of PVKA01011892.1, forward strand.
TTCATACTTATGATTTATTGCAACATAATTAAAAACCTCAAAATGCTGGGAGCAGTCTTTATGCCTATTGACAAATAAATGGATAGACAGTGTGAAGTCTCAGAATTGGTACATCACTCTGCCATAAAGGATTAACTTGAGTTGTTCATGGGAAAATGGATGCATTCTGAGATTATGATGACATAAAATTAATCCGAACCATGTGCTTAAGTAGCACATGATTTCTATGAACTCCAAATATATATAAAGAGAAAAATAAAAGATGGATAATGGAAAATAGAGAGGTAGATCTTTGGCAAAAATATAGAACAAAAAAATGAAGAAAGCTAGGAGGAAAGACATGAAGAAAAGTTTGGTCACCTCATGCGCATGTGCCAGCTTCCTGTGGGAAATGCAGTCACTGTGCACTGCACACATGTGCTAAGAAAAAATAAAAATTGAACAAAGATATGCAAAGTGTCTTCTGATAATTCAATTATTATTTTATTTAAATATAATGTCTTGTATACCTCTTTGTTTGAAATACCATATGCCCATTGAGGATCAACATCTAGGCAAATTATAATGTACATATGTTTCTTTCTGTAGGGTTCCTCTGACTCACATTGTTTCCATATTATCCTTTCTAAATTCTTAAAATTCTAAGTGCATTAATTGTGTCCCTCATTCTCTCATCTTCAAACCTCCCAATTTAGAAGTTCCTTTACTGTCAGTGAAACATTGCTCAAATCTTTACCGTTATAAAACACACTAATTGAAAAATTGAAAGCAAGTGCTAATGTTTGAGTATTTGACCAATTTTAAATACCTGTATTTGTTAATCTGAGCAACAGATCTGATGATAAAAATATATAGTGTAACAACTACTAATTTTTTATTCTTGTTTTGAAATTCTGTACTTAGGCTGGCCTGACAGCTCAGTGGACTAAAGTAGCAGAACGCGGTGGCTGGGGTTGGATTCCTAGTGTACCCTGCCGGCCCCACTCCCGGGGCACACTGAGATGACAATTGAGTCTGGGCATGGCTGTGAATGCCTGTTATCCCAGCAATTGGGAAGCTGAAATCAGGAGAATCACTACAAGTATGATCTAATATAGTGAGATCCTGTCCTGAACATAGAAGGAAAAAAAAAAGAAAGAAAGAAATTCTGTGCCATATAATATTGTTGTATGTTACTCTGTTATTGTCTTTGTTTTCCTTTTTTTTTTGGCAGAATCAGAGACTGAACTCATGGCCTTGCACTTGCCAGGCAAGTGCTTATTCTACTGAGCTTTCTCCCTGGTCCTGCTATTTGTTTTTGCTTTTTTTTTATTTTCACTCTTTAAAGTAAACTAAAGTAAATCAGAAAAAACAAATGAAACATCCTAACACACAACTTTCCTCATATAATAAACTATTCCCTGACCTTCACCTGATTGTCCTTTCTTAGGTCAATGAAGGCACCAATAACGCTAACTCCAGTGGTCACATGTCACTGGCTATATTCTCCATCAAATCTGCAGTGAAGGGCACATATATTCTTTCATTGATAACAACTACTTCCTTGATTTTATTTACATCTTGCTCTATTTTCAATATTTCTCATGAAATGAAAAAATGCCAATGCTAATATCATAAAGCTTGATGCTGGTCCAGGTTGTATTAAATTCACACTATTTATAGGATTCCTTTTATAATAATTTTCTCATTAGAAATCAAGTAAACAATGATACAGTGCTTGGCCCCTCTGTGGTACAAGTAAGCTGATATAGAGACAACTAAAGACATAAAAATAAAAAAATAGGGCCACAGATTAAATAAATTGACCATAAAAAACACTTAAATTTGTGCTAAACCTGGGTTTTCTTTTCTTAGTCGTTGTAGTGTTGCTACTTGCTTCTTTCAACTTTCTCTGATTACTTATGATGCTGATTTGAAGATATTATTTTTCAACAAATCCCTTGCCTTTGCATAAAGTCTGAACTGACCCAGTTCTTTCTCTTTCTCTTCCCCTTTCTCCCATGTAGTTCTTCAGAATATCTGTAGAATATATCGGGAATGCAACATCTTGAAATAGAAAAGAGGTTGCTTGAACAACATGGGCATTGTTACAGTGCACTCCTAGCTAGGATATTTTTCAAAAATTTAACCCAAGGATTTTCCCTAAAGAGTGAAACCTAGGGGGACACTTTTTAGGATCTTTCAGCTATGGTAGAATTTAGTCACATATATAAGGGTCTATCTATGCTGCACTACATTCATGATCCACAGGGACATGTATTACACTGACTTCTAGTGTTGCGTTGTCGATCCCTCCTCAAATAAAAGCTACAAACTGGTGGCAAAGACTTCTTGTGTGGAGGGACAGTGCCCGAACTGACTCAGACAAATTGATCAATAATGATAGTCAGCGTGCCGCACAAGTCTAAAATATCCACAATCATTATCCACTTGTATGGTACTCTTTCTCATGGTAATGTCCCCAAAGCCACATTTTTCGTTCTTTTTTTTTTTTTTTTTTAATTTTTGCTTCATTGAAGTACAAATATCAATGACACAGTTTTAAGATACCTTGACAAGATGGATTTGATAAATTAATACATTGCAAACTGTTTTCATAATGATTTAGAATCATAGAAGGTGCATACATGATATTATACTTACAGACATTATTACACCATATGTCTCTTATCAGTAAATTAAGAGAGTGTAGCTGTTTGCGTATCTTATTTTTTATACCTGGATTACATCAAACATTCAATAATTAATACTTTCTACCTTGTTATTTTCCTAGTGATTGTCTATAGTACTAGAAGCCGACATAATATCCTGTCCAACCACCATTAGTGCAGATCTTGCCTCTCATAGGATTATGTAGAAGCACAGTGTTATCTATCCCAACTGTGCTGTCTATACAAACACATCATGATTTTTCCTTTCTATACCCCTTTCTTTGTCACCTGTCAAAGATGGGCACTCCATTGTCACTCAACTAACTTAGGTGCTTGAACTCTACAGCACAATCCAACATAGTCCATCATTCCACAACAATAGTGAGTTATTCAAAGAAGTTGTCAACCATAGCTATTTACAGCTCAGCTTAATATTATGGCCCCATGATGTATACTTCATTTTTATACTTTTCTGCTGGATGGTTAAGACCTAGATAGAGCAAGACTTATATTCCAATACATGTACTTTATGTTTCTTATGTGGTCAGTGAAGTCGCCTCAGGGTTTATCTTGTAGTCCTGTACATTATTCTGTAGATCCTTTGTCTATGTCATCCATGTGGATGAGTCACGGCCAATGCTTGACCAGTTTGCTCTCTGTGAGAGCCTGAGAGAAAGTTTTCTCTCCATGTGACTCTCCCCAGGCACAGTATAGAACTTCATTCTCTTTCCTCTGTGGCTCTATAATCTCATTCTTCATAAAATTTGGAGCTCAACTGAGTTTCATGATGTTGCAATACAGGTCGTCTCTTTTGTTTTAATTTATTTTTTTATTTTATTGAAGTACAAATATCAATAAGACAGTTTCAAGACACCTTAACAAGACAGATTCATTAAATTAATACATTGCAAACTGTTTTCATAATGTTTTGGTATCGTACAAGGTGCATACATGATATTATATTTACAGATATTATTTTAGCTGATGTCTCTTATCAGTAAATTAAGAGTGTAGCTGCTTGCTTATCTTATGTTTTATACGTGAATTATGTCAAAAATTCAATAATTATTTTCCTAGTGGATGACCATAGTACTAGAAGCTGACATAATATCCTGTCCAACCACAATTAGTGCAGATCTTGCCTCTCATAAGATTATGTGGAAGCACAGCGTTATCTATCCCAACTGTACTGTCTATACACACATCATGATGTTTTCTTTCTATACCCCTTCCTTTGTCTACACCTGTCAAAGGTGGACACTGGCTATCCCCTTATAGGGAATTTTCCCAAAGTATCTGAAAACATTGTATCATAGTGATATATGTGTACCTATGTTTATAGCAGCACAATGTGTGATAGCAAAATCTTGGAAGCAACCAACATGTCCATCACATGAGGAATGGTTGAAAAAGATGTGGTATTTCTATATAATGGAGTATTACTCAGCTATTAAGAATGATAAGTTTGAAGCATTTATACTGAAGTGGATGCCACTTGAACATATACTCATAAATGAAATGAACCAGACACACATGTGCAAATATCGTATAGTCTCCCTAGTATAACAAGCGAAGATCAGAAATATAAAAGGAAATGTACAACAACAACTACAATCAGTTGAATCTGATAAGGCAAAGTGAATGGCATATGCTGCAGGATACTCATCAGCTTTTCTTATGGATGGTTAACAACCTAAGTTCACATTTTTCTTTCTTATACTTCTAAGTGTTACTCAGTGTCTCTAAAGTAAAATTTTGATTACAGATACTTCTCCTACTACACAAAAGCGCCTCATTCCTCTTTTGAACATTGAGCAGGAACATGGAACAACAAAAACTTAGGTACAAATAAAAATTTTAACTAGAGTATTACAATAATCTAACAAGTGACATTACTTTATTTTCTTGTGTCTTTTTGATATATTGTCACACAAAAAAGTGATTTTTATGTAGAAGTCCAAGTTTATCAGTATATATTTTTTTCTTTAAGACCTTAAAAGTCCAACACAACAAAGCATATATTTCTCATGCAAATGTAAATCAGTACAAACAATATGATGTATCCTTGCTAAACATGTATAAGTAATTTCTTGCTCTAGCTCTAATTCTATAGCTCTAATGTCTTTATAGTATAGGGGGACATTTCTCATTCTCAGTTTGAAATTTTGCAGTTACTATTTTGCACACATACTTTTTTTCCTAACTGAACAGTCAAACATCACTCTGAATTTCAAACTGTGTTCTGATTCTGTGTTCAGTACTGTTGAATTTCCCCTGTCATTATTTATTGACCCTTGTATTTAAACTATATATTTATTTTATAGTTACTTCTATGATAAACATTATAAGTGGTACATGTAGACACAGCTGGTACTCAATAATCATTAAATATATGAGCTGTGAAATCTAGTTTGGCTGTATTGAGTTGCAGCACAGATTTAAACATCTGCATTGTCAATAAATATATAATTAGGTAAATATATATTGGATATAAAAAAGCAGCAAGTGATGTTCAGGAAATGTATTACAATAGATTAGAATAGAATCAAATAATATGCACTACATAGCATGTGCTACAATTGTCAAATAAGGTGTATGAAATTGATACACAAACTAAAACATAAAAGAAAAATGAAAAAAAATTCCCATACAGTTGAAAGCCACCCTCAAATTTAACTTCAAGAATATTGAATAAGTTTAGATACTGTTATGTAAGAGATATGTGGTAGAGAATATTGTACTTTAAAGAAAACACATCCACAGTAAACATTTTTGTCTCCTGCTTAAGGTTTCTATTTCTAGTTATTGTTTGGCATGGGGAAATTATTTAACCTTTCTGAAAGTCTGCTTAATTAACTTTCTGTATATCAGTGGTGATACAAAGACTCTTTGCAGTAGCTGTAGCACTTTGAAGCTTGTGAGCAAAGAAATAATGGGACTTGTGTGGCCCAAGTCTGATTCAGAGTAGCACATTTGCTCCTCCATCCATATGAAAGTTCAGTTTGAACAAATTCTGATGCTGAGTGCATTCACCCAGTGAACAAACATCATCTTTATATTTAAATTTAGAAACATTTTAAGATTTAAATATATTTGAAATTATCCTCATGAAATTACATAGTTATTACCAATTTTAGGTTTAAAATTGTCTGTCTGATTTATATTGGCTTGGGAAATAACAACATAATTAGATTTACACAACTTTAAGTCATGAATCTTCAAGAATGCTCGGGAGAAGTCACTCAGGCTCAATTTATAAAGTTCTTAGTAACCTCTAAGTTAGTTTGGAGAATAAATGGTAATTACTTCTAAACACTTATTTGTTGCTTTCCTTAAAATGCACAGACTACTTTTTTTTTCAGCATCCTAAGATATCCTAATGCTGTTTCCCAGATTCGCCCTACAAACATTTTGTCAGAGCTCTTACTAGTTGACCTCTATCAATTTCATATTTAATCCGTGGGGATGAAATCAGTTTCTCATTTTCTCGCAAACATCTTGCTAATGCATACATTCTCGGTATATATTATTTTTGCATACTAAGTTCTTATGATTTTTTTTTCCTTTTCCAAAAATAATTTGTCAGATTTCTTTTCTGCATTGATGACTTTTATAGGCATTTTTCCTTTAAAATCTTCTTAAAAACAGTGCTCAAACAATGGCAAACCATGCTTTTCCAGAACATTTTGTATTTGGTCTAATGAAAAAAAAGTGTCAATTCCTTTTGCTTTTGTTGTATCTCCACTTTGGCTTAGAAATCATTCTATTTGTAATTAAACAAGTAGTTAGAAACTAAGCAAGTAAAAAAGATGAACAATTAACAGACTAAATGTCTCATAGTTTACAGTTTTTTTGTTTGTTTGTTTTTCTTTTTTGGTCTTTTTGAGACAGGGTCTCACTATGCAGTTCAGGCTGACCTTAAGCTCACTTTGTAGCTCAGGCTGGTCTCGAACTCACAGCAATCCTCCTGCCTCAGCCTCTCCAGTGCTAGGATTACAGGCATGCGCCACCACGCCCAGCATACAGTTCTTAATCTGCTTGTTTTTGCCTCTACTTAGTAAATATACACAATCCTCTTCTGCTCTTAGTTTCAGCTTCCTTAAATATGACTATCATATTTTTCGCTTGCTAACCCAACCTTCTTTCCTTTATAATGAAAGTAATCACACATTCATGGTACCAAATCCTGAAAGCTATCGATAATTTCTGATCCATTGCATACATTAGTGGAAAATATATCTTTACAGATTTGTAAGAAATATTGTAGGGAATGCAATGTGTTCCAATTCTTCAAAAGGTAACACTTGCCAAACCATAGCATAATACCACAAACAGAATATTAAAACTGATAACTCAACAAATATCCTTCAAATTTCTCTTTCACTCATTTTATTGATGTTCGTGTATGTATATGCATTTGTTACTAATTTTTATTCACTCAGTTTCCTAGACATGTATTCAAGTTATTCGATATATGACTACTTTTCTTTCTCCTTACAAAATAGTGTTTCTTGACCCCTGCTATCATAGCACCATTAACATGGTTCGACAGGGACATTTTTAGTTATAAAAGCAGAGCTCTTGTGCTCAGCTACATACAGGTATTTTGTGTGAACACATGTTTCACATGAATGCACATACTAGGAATTAAATTATGTTGTTAATTGTTTCTTTTTGGTGGTACCGGGGATTGAACTCAGGGTCTTGCACTTAACAGGGAAGTGCTATTCTAACTGAGCCATGGTTTGCCTATTTTTAATATCAATTATTTTACTCAGTGGTGATACTTGTTTATATTTCCATCAGAAACTTACATGGTATTCATATTTACATATGTTCTAACCAATATTTGTGGATTCCATATTGTAAGCCATTTTGATTAAAAGTTTTCATTATAGTTTTAACTTGTATCTGTAATAGCTAATGATATTATGCATCTTTTGTTGGATTTTTAATCTGAATATCACTTTTTTTGAAATACTGCTTGATATTTAGCCAATTTTCTAATTAGAATTTTGGTGCTTTAAAAAAAACTGTTGCTTTTTAAGTCATCTCTTTTCATTGTTATCTTTTTGCCAGATGTTAAACAACTGATTGGCTTTTCAGTGAATATTTATTTTATATCTACATATTTTTTAATATCACTAACCTCTCTTATTGTCTTACAAAGACAGTAAATCTGTATATCTTTATGTATTTTTTGATTTCACTTAAGAATATAGTTAATGCGTGCATTACCTAGAACTGTGTTGCTTATTTTCTATTAATTAGAAATGTACTTGTTGCTTCTGTGTTACTAATTTTTAGTTTAAATACACTCTGGGCAGAACACATGTTCTATACAGTATATATTCTTTTAAATTTGTGAGAGTTTGTTTAATTGCAGTAAAGTTTTGTGTTCTGTAGTTTATCCGTGGTACAAATATAAATGAAATAAATATTATGTAACTGACATGTACATTTGAGATATATTTGATTGATGGTGGGGTGTTAACATATAAACGTCTTATACATTGTTTTATTAATACCTTTGATATACTTGCTAAAGACTGAAATTCTATTTATTTATTCTGCTAATCCTTCAAACACAATTACTAAAATGACAACCGTAACTGCAGATTTGCCTTTTCTTTTCCAGGTTTAACATTTTTACATCTTGTACTGTAAGATTCTGTCAGTTTGTGATACTGGTTTAAAAATGTAATTTCCTAGTAAATTGTTTTTTATAATTATTAATAAATGTCTTTTGTCTATATTTTTTGCACTAAATTTTTGACTGTAAGACATTAATACAATAATTATTCCTTTTTTTAATCTTTTTTTTTTTTTTTTTTTTTTTTTTTTTTTTTTTTTTTTTTTTTTTTTTTTTTTTTTTTTTTTTTTTTTTTTTTTTTTTTTTTTTTTTTTTTTTTTTTTTTTTTTTTTTTTTTTTTTTTTTTTTTTTTTTTTTTTTTTTTTTTTTTTTTTTTTTTTTTTTTTTTTTTTTTTTTTTTTTTTTTTTTTTTTTTTTTT